>JAPYYQ010000188.1:0-155845 GCA_030522585.1 Anagyrus pseudococci | reverse complement strand
AGTATTATACATGTAGTAAAATTCCTCTATACATCGAGTCTGTCCCCAAAAACCTATACAATATAGTAATTTTTACTTATACAAATCTATACGTGTAAATACACGCCGCGTCGTTTCTGGAGTAAAAGTATATAAATAAATCTCTTAGAAAGCAAACGCGCTTTCTATTACCCATACAATCTTACGCTGTGTACACGGCGTTGGTCTTGAACGCACCATAGAAACTGTACGAATATTCGTTCTGTAAACGCGAAAGTACTAAGAAACGACGCATAGTAATAATAATCCATTCCGCGTTGTAGGCATTGCTGTTCAATCCACAGTTAAAGTCTACCCACGATTATTAATCATTCCGAATAACCAAATGAAGCCATGAAGTTGGGGAACTATGTTTTCAATGTTCGACATAATCCTCAGAAAATTTTTATTCTACGGAGAAATACCATAAGAAGCTAGGCTCTTCTAACGAAACGTATTATCCGTTAACACACAGCAGACACTCCGTTTGTACATTTTCCAACTAATCATCATGTCTTTGCGTGCAAAATTTACGTAACGATCACAGCGCGTCTAATCAGATAAATTCCAGGTCGGTCGCTTCCTCCCTCGCATTTACATCCGCGGGAAGCGGAAGCGAAAGCACCAAGTCCGGCGCATATCGAGGAATGAAGCCTCTCCCAAAGGACAGAGTCTCACTGATAGCTTCAGTGTGCTGGGTTACACTGCAGCCACAGCACACCTCAGCTCGGCACTTGTTGAAGGTGGAGTTGAGCGGGCCGCGCATCCGCCCACCGCACGGGCCGCCGCCGGCGCTTCGCCTTTTTCCGCGTCCGACATCTATTTCTTTCTCCCTCTCGTATATACACTCTCACTCTCCATCTCGGCTCTCTCGTCTCTCTTCCCCCTCTCTTCGAATATATCTGCCGGTCGCGTGCGTCTAGTTTCCCCTTCCCGCGCCCCCGAGTGTTTTTCAAAATCTCGCGTCGTCTGCTAGTAGAGCCGGCGAGCTTTTTATCGGACATAGCAGGCACACCGCGTCTCGGAGTGGGGAGACTGGTTCACGGCTCTCCTCTCTCCCTCGCAGAGAGGCAACTCTCTTGCGAGCGTTATTGCTGCTTGTATATCTTACGAGCGAGAGAGTCGTACGAACGGAGCCCCTGGCGTGACTTTAAATTAGCTGCGACTGTAACGTTGGCTATTGCGTCAAACGGGCGTGTGAACAAAGCAGGGGCGAGGCTGCTGTTCCGGCTGCTCCAGCGTCCTGTCTCGCTATATAAGTATGCACTTTCACGGGCCTTTATCACCTCCAACTGCCGCTGTTCCCAGCTTTCTTATATGATCATCCCACTATAGCCCGGCCGGTCGGGACTGAGCTTCGTTCTTACGCGGCCGCTCGCACGAGCGCAAGCGCACACACAGACACGTGCGCGCGAGCACTATTAGTCCTCTCTCTCTTGCTCTCTTTCGCGCACTCTCTCTTTCGCTCTATCGGTCGTCGGCGGCGGTGGCGGTGGCAACGGCCTGGTGTCTCTTTCTCTTTCGGTGCTGCTGCTGCTCTCTTGCCCCCTCCCTACCATCATGGCCAGTATGCCTCCCTCGGATGACCCTGACCTTGCACCACTTCCGCGTTATCCTCGCGCTTAGGCTTAGCTACCTCTTTCTCTCTCTCTTTCTCTCTCCCGCCTCTCTTTTAACGCGGCCCTCAAACTTGATCGATGCAACGCTTTATTGTTATTGAAATTTTCAACGATTTTCCGATGCGTGAGTAAGCTACATCGTTGTAACAACGATACTGAGGTACTTTCTGTGAAAGGTGAATGGACTTTGTGGGTGAGGGCTACTTGAGCCGGTGTGAAAGCGTTGGTATGCTAAGATCAAGAGATAGTATTTTTGCGAAGTAGACCACTGTGTATGCTACTCGTTTCGAATGTTAATTAAAATAATATACAGCCTGTGGTTTTTGTTATTGAGAGGAAGTGTATAATTGTCGAATTTTTATATTACGTTTAAATGCTTATGTTTTTTACGTTCTATTAAATGATACAACACATGGCAAGTAATAAAATCCTAAAATTAAGAATATTTAAACACCTTGTTTAAATAAGTTTTCAAAAATTTTAGAACATGTTATACCGTACAAATGTGTCTATGTTTACTCAATTGGCAATCTACTGCATTGCAATTAACGAGTAATGACTCATGTCCTTTTGGAAATGCATCTTTAACTGAAATGTAAAGCTTATATAGTAAATTATATTAAATGCGTCTAACGTTTTTCCATCTAAAATAGAATATGTTTGTTTTACGAGCTTGAACGTACTTTCTTTATAAGAAATATTTTAATACTATTATTACATAATGTTAAACAACTTTTTAATTTCAGTTTGTAACTAGCAAGTTTTTTTAAAATACAAAAAATAGAAATGACGAATAAGGAAAAGATTTTTCTCAAAAGTTTAGTAGTATCACGAGTGTAATACGCACATTATACGAGTCTAAAATCCTGCATAAAGTTTGTAGCACGAGGGGGTCGTTTTAAATAAACCAAGCCCGAAGAGAGAAAAAAGAGAGCGTCGAGGACTTGGGTAAAAGAGAGAAGATGAATCCGAGTTTTAAGAGTCTACAAACCTTTTGCTCTTGGCCTCTTCCTCATCATATACACGCATTCCTCGTTTCTCGCCTCTCCCTTTACACCATATGTTTTAACCGTGTAATTTGTAAGACTCTCTTTCTCTCTTGTGGCTTGCCACTCTTTTCTTAACAGCAGCACCCGATGCTCAGCTATTCTCGCAAGTTAAGTCCTAATTTACAATTTTAATAAGACTTGTTTTTTGTACTTCATTATTGCACAATAATCATATACTTGCAAGTTTACAATTTTTAGCCTCAAATAAAACCACGGAATATCAGGCTAAGGTAATTAACGAAATTTAAATATTGCACTATCGCCAGGAGATACGCGATGATAAATGCCGCGAGCGTATATAATATCAATACACGCATAGGAGAAAGAGCACGAGAGCGGGCTTATCAACAGAGCTGTTTATGACTTAAGTTTGCATTTCGCTAGGCTGAAAATAAAACACGAGCTTCTTTTTTCAAAGCGCCTCCGAGACCCACTCACTTACACGTCCTTGTATCAACACCTACACTTTCCCCTGGCAGCAATTTTAAAAATCAACGGAAGGAAAGAAAGAAAGAAAGAAAAAAAGTCCGGAAAAATAATAAACTGCCGACGCTTGCTCAACGTGCCAGGATATTTGTGTGTGTGTGTATGTACGTGTTGGGGGCAAGCCTCTCTCGCGCTTAAAGTCGAAACTCGAAAAATTGCCGGCTCTCCGGTGCGGCGTAGCTTATAAATTACTTTAATCATTACCTCGCATTCTTTATAATTCGATCGCGGTAAATCTCTCACCGGTCTCGCAAGTCTCTTTGCGCTCTGAAAATGTTCGGCCGCTCAGGCACACGTGTGCGCTCCTTCTTTGCCCCCTCCGACTCACCGCGCACCTCTCTTCCACCCCACTCCGGCGTCTCTGGTAGCCGGCATTTCTAACCGGACACCGACAGCCGTGTAGTATATATCTCACTTTCGTAAAAAGTAGCCCTATGTGTGCTCTGGCCTCTTGGATCATAAAAAAAGGGACTGAATTAACTCGCGGGTGTGTGCGCTATATAAGGAGAGTGCGGCGTGGTTACGACGAAGTAATTTCGGGGACGACTGAATTTTATTTATCCAAGCCAAAATAGCTGATGGTGTAGGGAGGGGGGAGAGTCACCGAGTAAACGAAGATATTAGATAGATGATTTATGCTTCGGCAGGCGCTTTGTCGCGCGCTTGACACCTCCTTCGTGATATTTCATCTCTCGCATCTCTCCGAGCGGCGTTACAAATAAAACCAAGTAGTGGCCGTTTATAAAGCGATGAGCTTTAGCGCGCGTAGAAGCGATCCAAAGGAGTGGAAGTAACGAACGAAAAACGTGCGGGACTCGTTTGATAAGATTACGAGCTGTTGTAGCGCGGAAATCAAAGAGAGGAACCGTTTGTCCTAGTCGTCGCCTTTGTTTCGATATTTTGGAAATGAAACTTTTTTTTTTAAGGCACAGTGTTGCCGTAACTTCCACGACGAACCGGTAAACAATTATTGAAAACGAAGAAAAAAATAAACGCGGGAGAGATGCTTCGTCTAATCATATTTCCAAAGCGGCCGAACGATATAATTGAATTTCAAATAACGAACTAGGGATTGGGTGAGCCGAATCGTGGGTTTCTGTAACGTGTTTCTTACGCGCTTATACAAGGAGAGCCACTTAAACGGAAGTAAGTTTCCCCTTTAGTCACCAACGTCTTTTTTCAGGCCGACTACAAAACGAACCGGACGTGTCTTCAGGGCTTTCCATTGCGCGAGAGACGACGAAAACCAGTGCTCGTGCCTCTGTCGTTTACGAGTTTTCAAGTGGATGTTGGGGAAGTTATTTACTAGTTTTAGATTTTGTTTTTTGTTTTTTTGTACTTATTGTTGAATAAGATTAACTACGTTTTTGACGTAACTTATAATTGGATTAAGTAAAAGTTTTAATGTTATAACGTATATTAAATTTATAAATTATGTTATGTATATCAAGCGTATAAACAAAATGGAAATGGATCATAATCATAATTTTGAAAGCTTTCTATCTTTACTTTATTATAATTATTATAAGTAGATTTTATTGACTTACATGTATCCATCCACCTCGAGACGTAACAAGTGTATAAAGCTTGTAGAGATCTACATCTTTTCCATTGACCTTTGGGTTCTTTTTAAATGATGTACTGAAATAAAGTATGCCCATTAATATTTATATTTATTGAAAAATTAATATAAATAATAAGATCTATATTTACAAATATAAAACAATTCTTAAAGCTCAATGGCATATCAAGCTACAATTTATATTGTAATACGACTATAAGCTATCTCTAAGATTATTTACTTTTCAATAAAATTATAGATTGAACTTAGCTTACAACAATATATTTTATTGTGTAAAAACTAAAAAAGATTAATATTTAATAAATAGTTGAAAATATAAATTTTAACTTTATAGTTACATAGTTACATTACCTTAATTTTAATTTAATAAATAGATTGTAAAGTACAAGAAATTTTGTTGTAAAAATTAAAATAATCCAAATAAAAAACTAATTATTAAAATTAAACAACATAGATATACACTAAATAGTACAATATCAGTTCTAATATTCAAGACACAAACCTAACCTCAAATCATATAAAATATAGACTCCATTTTGCTTACTTTTAATTTAAAAATATGTATACATTTGAAATTTTAAGTTTATTTTTAAAATTCTATGTACTATTTTATTCATAAATTAAAATAATAGGCTCACGAGGTAATTTAAGTTTACTGCATAAAAGAAACTCTATAAGGATTCAAATCATACAAGTATTATTAAATGTTTGCAACTCTTGTTCGACTTATATATTTAAATTTAGTGTTGTTAATAATAGTTTATTTTGTCTTTCAAAGTATATTCAACAGTAGTAAACTCAACAACGTAATCGACATATAATGTAAGAAAATACGTTCAAAATATTTCTTATTCGACTTTAAAGAAAAAAAAAACAATTATGTAGACGTATAAATACAAATGAATCTACTTTTAGTTTTATAATATTTTACCCTTGTACACTTAAATATTATCTACACTTTTCTCAAGTTTGTGTATAATTATGTATACAACATAATTATTACAAGTCTATAAAAGCAATAAGTTAAATCTTTGAAAAATAAAAAAAATAGTTTAAGCATATTAAGTAAATTTAGTAACTTGCAAAACTAATAATTATGTATTAAAAACTATTTGATAATACTTTGAAACACAGAATTAAAGACACGTAAGGGTCTAATGGCAACTAGGATTAGGATTATTACTGTTTACAATATCATCAATATTTTCCATAAGTGTATACTTTCAAAGTACTTATTTGGTACTATAAAATACTATAGTTATCTATTGAATAGGTGACTGTTAGTACTTTAATAAAATATCAGAAGAAGTAAAATGAACATTTTTGTATCTGAAATAATTGTAAAAGACACAAGTAGATACATGAGCCTTATACAAATGCATCTTTTAAAGTGCTATTGTAAGATATTGTAACAATGAATCGCAGAGTCAATCACTATGCACAGGTAAACCAAACAATCACAAGTGAATAGAATGCACTAGATAGAGAGTAAGCATTTCATAATAGAGTGCTGGCAGCAAAGCTGGGCTGTAATGAGCCCAGGCAGGCAGGCAGGCAGTAGGATGAGAGTAGCAGCATCCAAGAATAAAAACTCACCCCCTTGTCTCATGGAAGTGCTGGAGCTCCCGCATGAAGGACTCGCGCAGCCTCTCGTAGCTGACGGCGTTAGGGTCCTTGGCGTTCTGGGCGGCAGCACCCGTCGGGGCAGGGCCGTTCGGGCCACCGGAGGCCCCGGGCTGCTGTTGCTGCAGGGCCATGTCGAGGAGTTGGCGTTCTCCCCGGTGGTGGCGACGACGACGACGTCGGCGGCTAACGCGGCTGGTGCCGCTGGTGCTGCTGCTGGCGCTGCGGCGTCGCTGCGTAACGTGTCCGTGGGGCCCAGTCTACGAAGACGGCGCGGCCACGGTCTCGCTCGTCATGCTCGAGAAGGGGAGAACGACGGGGTCGCGCTGCCGGAGGCCCACCGGCCAGACGCATCGGCGGCGAGGAGGACGCGGCGGCTTCGACGGCATCGATGGCGCCCCGTGCATTGGACCGTACGACGAGGCTCGCACTCTCACACTCACAGGGGCGCGCACACGCAGAGAGGCACACGCACAGACACACACTACGCGAGAAGCGCGCGCGCGCACTCCCGACGGCGGACGCACACAGAGGAGCCCCTCGAGAGGGAGAGAGAGAGAGAGAAAGAGAGAGCCTAGTGTGTTGCTGTTGCTGGTGCCCAAGTTGCTAACGCTGCCACACTGCTGAATACTGTTGAAAGGGTTGCTGCTGTTGCTGCTGGCAGTATAGCCGTTGGTTGGTAGTGGTGCTGCTGCCGCGCGCCCAACCTCACGCAACTCTGGGCGCGCGCTCACGCCGCGGCGACGAGACGGCTGCACACGCGCTCGCGTTAGCCGCAGCAACGATAACGACGGCGCGTCCGCGTCGGGCGGGGGCAGAGAGAGAGAGAGAGAGAGAGAGAGAGAGCAACGGCGGCGGTGGAGGCGGCGGCGGCTTGTCGTCCTGCTGCGCTCTCGCGCGACGCGACCACGGCACTCGCACTCTCGCACTCTCGGGGGGGCCGCGCGGAGCAAAGACGTCGACGGGCTCGCTCTCTCTCGAGACGGGCTGCGCGCGCGCGGGAGCCCCGGCAGAGGCAGCAGCAGCGGCGACGGCGGCACGGCGGGCACTCTCCTACTCCCTCTCTCGCTCCTTCTCTCTTTCTCAAGAGAGCCGCCGCGGGGACGTGTTCGCACGTAAAAACGGAGCTGCGGTCTCTGTGCTGCAGCTACTTTACAGGGCTGCGGCGGCAGTCGGCACTTGGCACTCGTTCCTGCACAAACTGTACACTCGTCAGCGCCTCCGTCTTGGCGCCCACGGCGCAGCAGCAGCAGCTGCTCCCTCTCCGACCCTCGTTCGAGCTCGGCGCGGCAGCACAGCACAGCAGCGCACCTCTCCTTCCTGTGCTGCTCAGCCGGACACGGATGCGGAGACACGGCGAAGCTCAGAAATCGTTCCACTGCGGGCTAAACTCTCTCACTTGCTATACTCATTAGACCCCTTCCAGCCCACCGAATCTCTCAAATCGACCCGAATAAATACCAACTGAAGCCTTCTAATCCTCTTACTGTTCATTTTAAAAAAAATTCTACTTACATTGCAACGTTTATCAAAACAGCTCCCGAAGCGTCTCGAATAATTTCACCGATAGCAATTTAATTTGTTCACTCGTGGTATTTTGATAAAGTTCAATGTAATTGTAGGAAAAAATACAAATCTTACACTATTAATTTTACGCAATGTCTTTACAAAGTAAATATCTATTAAAAGCTCCAAATAGAGAGAGAAAGAGAGAACGAATTACATCCGGGGATGAGTGCAATCACTTCCGCCACCCTTTTAAACGCAGACGCAGCGCATAAGAATGCGCGCCGCTCTCCTGATGGAGAACAGCCCTTCATCAGTCCTGACACTTGAGACGCAGCTTTTTGTATAAGTAGCTTGGAGTTCGACGAAATAGCACGTCGCGAAAACACATTTCTGGCATAATATTAATTCTACTGCAACGAGATTTCATTTGATGTAAATCATATTAATGTTGAAGTTACAGATGGAATGGGCAACTCTCCAAATCAGGATTGTCAATTGATGCACAACTAATTTAAATCTATAAGAACGTTTTGATTAAATGTTTTTGGTGTATTGCTAACCAGAAATAATTATTTATTGTTTATTACTAAATCATTATTTAAAACCTTATTAAAATCGTTATACATACGTAAGAATTTTCAGATAATTTTTGTCATTTGTATCAAGTACAAAACCCGTGGCTGGGGACAGCACTGTACAGCGTTATAAAGTTTTCAATGAAATACCGCTTGGAGCGCTAGCTTCTACTCGGGCTCCTATTCTGAGCGCAAGTTACTTTCAGCCATGAACTATGAGTGTAAAATTAAAAAAAAATCAAAAGTAAAATAAACGATTTTAACAAATATGATGTACGTTTAGAATTTTAATAGAATATTGAAAAGTCTTTGTAAGTAGAAAACTAATACTATTTCTAGAAAACACTATTAATCATGAAAACATCTAATTCAATAGAAATTTAATAGAAAAAGTAAAATTATACATTTTTAATATTCGTAATTCGTAATACACTTCATTTATTCTACGCGGAGTTTTAATTTTCATTCGTGAATAAGAAACATTAGTCAAAGCGAGTCTAGTTTAGTCTATCTATACAAGCAAAAAGGATAACGCATATTAACTTTCATATATTACCACTTCATTCACTTAATAAGTTGACTAACGCAAAGGCAGTGTGTAACTCGCATCATGTCATCATCATGGAATAAAAAACCTATTTGAATTTATTGAAATCAGATTATGAAAAGTTCATTCGTATTTTTGTATTTTTTCCGCTTATTCTCAACGTCACAATAAACATCATTAGTCGTTGACTTTCTGTCGATACAATTCATATTGTCTTATACAATTAATAAATAAGTTTGGGTCTAACGCAGAAGCAACAGCAAAGCAGCGCAAAGAGCTGCATTTCTCTCCTTCATCGGTAGCTCAAACGATCGTCAGCGCTACTCGCGTCGACTCCGCTAACTAACGCAAGTGGCAGCTCCGGCCAGTATATATATATATATATATACACATTACGGCGGCCGCGAAGCGTAGCGTTCGCTCGCCCTGTAGTATTGCTGCTACAGTAGCACACGCTCGTACGCGCGCGAGAGACAGGAAGGACGGGACGCGAGCGCGCAAGCAGGAACCCCCAGACTAAAGCGTAGCTGCAGCGCTGCTGCAACAGATCGAAAAGCATGGCGCGTTCGTAGGTAAAGGACGACTCCGGACGTCATACCGAGGTCCCCTGTTGAGGAGGAGTCGCGCCTCTGTTTCTCCCTTGGCGCTTGCTCCTGCGTGGCCGCCGCCACTAGCAGCAGGACCTCTCTTCCCACACGCTCCTCATTGGGCCCCCGTCAACCCACACCCACGGCAAGAGCGCACATCCTACGCCCAATAATGCCAGGGTGAGTACGCCCGAGTCTTTGGAAGCAGCGTAAACAAGCAACACTGGGCAAGCGCTGGCTCTCTGCTTTTGCTACGGCTCCAGCACTTCCAGCAGCTGCAAGCGGCGTGCGTCGTTGGAACGCCTCTCTCTCTCTCTCTCTCTCTCTCTCTCTCTCTCTCTCTCTCTCTCTCTCTCTCTCTCCCTGGGCCTGCCTTTTTTGGCAAGCGTCAAGCGGACGCCCCGGCGGCGGCTCTTGACAGTCAGCTGTTGCGGCCGCTCCCCGGATCTGCGCTACCCTTGCCGATTTCTTTTCTGTCTCCCTCTCTATCTGTATTTATGCTATGACGACAATGACGGCCGCTTCCGCGAAGCAGAACGTGAAAGTCGGGAAATTTCGAGCGCTAATTGAGCGTTTACCTCAAGTGGACTACGTGCGGACTGCTTTGTTTCGGAGTTGCGCGCTCCGAGAGAAAGAGAGAGAGAGAGAGAGAGAGCCAGTACATATACACACACACACACCGGCGCATGCCTTCGAGAATTTTTCTTTTCCTTGCGATCGACACTCGCATCTTATCTCTTTCTTTTTCTCTCTTTCAGTACTTCAAGTTTATTTTTAGACAGCCGTGAATTTGATAATCTTATGTTGTTAATAATACGATTTTTAAATGTGCGATAAGGTCGCGTGACTTAGAAAACGATGTATACATTTTTTTTGAAATAATAAGGGCATTAGATGAAAGACAAATCGGTGAAGATGAAACTATAAGTGAGCCAGGAATTTATGAATAGTTTTTATATACGTAGAGCTTGATGCACGTTGACTTTGTTGTGTAATCAATGATGCCAGCAGTTTTATACAAGCAATTCATTCAATATAAAGGATTGACCACTAGTTAGTTGGTAATTTTTTTTCTTCTTTATCTTCCTCCAGATGTCAAGCTTCAACAGAAATGCAACCACCCAGAGAACAGTACCGGTGATTGATTATGATCGTCAGTTTCAAGAAGATCTAGAGCGCGCACAAGCCTTGAGCTTGGAAAGTTTGGCTTTGGAGAAATTTAGGCTGCAAAAGCAGCAGATGCAATATGGCAACAAATGTACTCAAGAAAAAAATGCTAGCCAGAGTTCAAGTTCACGCTCTAGCACAAATAGTACAAGTAGTAAAAATTCTGAAACTGATGGATCCACTAATAAAAAGTACTTACTCACTTAAAGATAATTATTTAAACTTTATACAAATTTTAACTATAAAGAATAAATATAAATATTTCTTTATAGATTTCAATTAAGAAGTAGACCTAGGCCTGGCAGTAGTACAAGCAATCAGTCTAGAAATGGAATGATTGTACAAATTCAGCCTCCTCCAGTCCCATCGCGTAGAAATTCCACAACAAATCAAAATCAAACAGCTGATCTAATCAATTTTACAAGTCCTGTGAAGCAAGATAGTTTATCAGAATACTGCTGTGAACCGCCTCCTCCACTACCTTTGTGAGTATATAAATTAATTTTGACAAGGTTTCTAAGAATTTTTTTAAAAAGATTATTGAACTAAAATCTCTGAATGAAATTTTAGAAAAACAGTTGTGGAACCAAAATGGGAAAACCATCCAGCATTACTCAGAAAAAATTCTCGTGTGTCAAGAAGTAACAGTTCAGCTGGTGCTTATCAGACAACAGATTTTAGATATAATTCAGTAATTCCAGTACCAGGCCCAAAGTGTACTACAGCGCCATGTACTCCAGGAACTCCTGGTATAAGTCCCATTTTAACAAGAACTGGCAGTGTCAGCAATAATGTACCTGATATTGTTCCACAGGTAAATAAATATTTAAAAGAGGCTTCTTTGTGTAAATGTCAACGAATTTTTTTTCAAATATGTTGATATGGCCTAAATATAAAGTAGTGTTTTTGGCCATGAATTGAAATTGTGTATTTAATTGTTTTTTATTAATTTTTTAACGTAAAAAATTGATTTTACATCATTGTTACAAGTGTAAAGTAAAAACTGTTTCTTGTCTTTCCAAATTGTAGATTTATGAATATTCTAAATATCTGTTTAATGCAACTTTTTCTATACCTTAGCCCACCTGGAATCCACATACTTTTAGAACTTGTATTCTTCAGGTATACTAGTAGCTTTCTGCATTTAGCACTTTAAAAACTTACTTCATTATATTATTATCTTCTTTATGCAAGTGATTTTATTTTTATTTCATACTCTATTATACTTGTTCAAATAAAAATTATAATTTGATTTGTAAATTTTAGATTAATAAAATTTGATGTGTTTTATAATTGTGTAATTACAAAAATATTTAATATATTTATTATTATAATAGTTTTATTCATTTATAACATAAGTATAAATTAATTTTCACAAAAACAAATGAAATTTAGCCTTGAACTAATGCTTTTTACTTTTTAGATACCACCATTGCCGACGAATTACCGACCAGCAGCGATAGGTCCACCTCCTCCTCCCGTGATTACAAATAATATTCCACAACTCACTTATCAAGCAGATGACAACCCGTTAAACGTTTTAAAAGTGATTGAGAAGAAACCAAACAGCAATCTCATAGATTTGAGCGTATTTGAGTATCAAGAGGACAAAACAAACGTTCGGGTTAGCGTGCTAGAAGCGTTTGACCCTTTACTTATCAAGACTGATGAACTTAGGGAAAATGCCAATATTAAGGGTTCAAACGATGGTAATTAAATAAACTGCACTAAATAATTTTTAAATTCTTCGTTAGAATTTGTTTGATAAAATATGTGAGCGATTGACTAATACCAACGTAACAAACTTAAAACACATAGTTAACGCAAAGCTTACGTCATTAGATTAAGCGCAAGAATTGCGTTGCAGGCGCGCGAATTCCTTGATCGTTTTTTTTCCGAACAAGCAACATTATCGCATTATCTGAATTGATTAAGAGATTGGTTGGAGTATCAAACGTCCATGCGTATAGTAACAGTCGTGCAAGCTTAGTGATAGTTTCAAGGTTGAAGCTGTAAAGCTTAAATCCTTTACGTGTAATTTTTTGAAAATTTAATTATTCATTATTGAGCGCAGCTGTTACTTACACTTTATACTTTTAAGTCGTAATAATTAAACATCGTAAATTATCTGGTTTTTTTTTTTATTTTATAGATGCAGAGTCGCAAATGGAAGGATCAGTGTACGATCCTTTTGATCCATTCGATTACATGTACAGCACAAGTGAAACTGTCAACTCGGATCCTGTCTACGCAGCCGTTGAAAAATCGTCAAAATCGCCCGTTGTCTCTCCTGCGGCACCTCCCCCACTACCACCCCGTAACTCATCTGCCTGGAATACCATAGAAAGAAGAAGAACATCTTTAGACCGAAGAGTAAGAGTATTAGCCATTTGGTTTACGTTTGATAGGTTAAAATTCCAATTACATCATAATGCTTATCTTTGAAAATTTGTTTTTAATTCTTTCTCAGCAAAAACGACAAACACGATTATACGAGAATGTTAACGTTGTTAAAGCTAGGGCCTCCTTGCACGATTGTGATTTGCTGGCTTTTCACAAAATGGTCAAGTCTGTTAGAGGTTTGTATTTAAAAAAAAATGTTATAAACAGTTATTTGAACAAATGTTGAAAAATATCTGTAATTGTTTTACAGAAGAGTTTCCATTTAATGACCCGAACACAAACATTGGTCACGTAGTTAGTCCAATGATGGAGAATTCATATCCGGATAATACCAGTATAAAATTAATTGTACATTCGAAAATGATGGGTGAAGCAAAGGATACGCCGTCCATATCTTTCACATGCGATGGTTCGTATTACATTAAGATATCGCTCAACCGTAAATATTGATAAGTCAAACGACTTGTATCGAATAATATTATGCAACGCTTATTTAATCATTTCGTATTTCCTTTTTTCATTTTAATGGACTTTGCTTGTTCGATTATTGATACAAAAAAATCATACGCTTATTTATTTTATATATACAAAATTTTTTAAAAAATTTAAAATTAACATAAACATTTTATGTTTAGTTAATTGTAGCGTGGAACATGTGATTCTTAACGTAGCTTGTTCCATGGAAGATGAAGACACAGTTAATGTCGAAAAGTACTGCCTTAGAGTTTGGGGTTTGGCAGAATATTTGGCACCAAATACAAGTTTAGCACAATATGAATATGTCCATCAATGCATTAAACTGGAGAAAGATATTGAACTCGCTATAGAAACTAAAGCACAAATGAAGAGGTCTATTGCTAGAACAGTAAGTAAAACCAATAATTTTAAAACATTTATTTATTAATATAAATTAAGACTTAAATTTGTAAATTGTTTCAGCTACAAGATGATAATCGAGATCAATATCTGAAGCTAGAAGATATTTTGCCCACTGAACCTCTACAACCTATTTCTTACGACACTCTACTTATTTTACTTGGTAAATTAAACTTTAAGATGATTTTGATTAATAATTACAGAAACCATTTATAACAGGTAATTTATTTTTTTCTAGAAACTGTGGAAAAAGAAATGGAGCGTGTTGAAACGACGGCTGCTCAATTAGCAACTTCGAGTCACGGATCTAGTTTACTGCCGCAATTGCAGCCAAAAGGCGTTGTGCAGGCTGTAAAAGCCGTGTGTGCACTAATGGGCAATATCGAAACGTACGAAATTACAGAAGCTGTGGATAATTTTGTCAATGCATGCTGTAAGTTCCTGCCGCAGATACACACGACCAACCTCGAGTGCAAGAAACCTGAGATTTTGCACGAAGATGGTGACTACGCTGTTGTGACTCTGCGAACCAAGTTTCCAGACGTTATTTCGTCGCATTGCAATGAGATTCGAGATGCGGTACAAGATCTCGTAGAGACTTACTGCCATGCGTTCAGGGTTGATTTTCAACTCAACAGTCGGGGAGAGTATCCCACAAGTAAGATTCTTACTTTCTATTTATTTTTAAGTAAACCTTTGAGATTATGAGTATTTCACTGTGTCAATTGTTTCAGATACTTTAATTTCTTCGCAAGTGCTAGATACAGTCATAGTAAGAGTTGGTGCGTTACACAGATTACCGAGTTCGTGCAAGCACGACGATTATATTGTCGCCGCCCAAATTTTCCATGGTACTAGACCTGTCGGCAATCCTGTCCTATCAGAACCAATGACTGCTGGTCATTCAAACTTTTATCCGAAAATTTTATTCAACTCATGGTAAATGACCATAAAATTTATATCAATGTTGGCAATATTGTAAATTGTAATTAACTGGAATAATTGTTATTATTTTCCTAATAACAGGTTAGAGTTTCGAGGAATAAGTGTATGTCAAGTCCCAAGAGAGGCTCGATTGGTGCTTGTCATTTATGGAAGAACGCAGCAACCCATAGACCATGAATCAAACTCAAGTCAAGGCGCTATGGAGAAAGAGGAAATTGGGTGGGGGGCTATTCAGTTTTTTGATTACGATGGGTATGAATCTTATAATTTTCCCTGATTTTATGAAAATTGCTGTTGTTAAACAAACTTTAAATTTTGTAGTGTAATGAGTCAAGGAAGCTTTTTCTTATCACTTTGGCCAGCAGCAGCTGACAAAAGATTAGGGCCAGCTCCTGCACCTGGAATACATCCCCATGGTGATACTAATCCCATCATAGGTTTGGAGCTTCCAGATTATGGTGGCAAAGTTCTGTTTCCTACGGAACTTCGAGACCACGATATTGAATCTCTAGATTTTAACTCCTTAGATAGAAATACTCAGGAATTACTTACGTACATTACGGAACAAGATACATTTTCAAGGTACACAGCAAATTGTTAATAGTGAATAGTCTACAATGAATCGCTTATAACGTTTTAATATACTACAACTTGACATTTTCATTCTAGACCGCCAATCGAAGAGCGAGAAATTCTGTGGGAGAAAAGGCATTACTTACACGAAAAGCCAGAGGCATTGCCTAAAGTTCTTTTAGCTGCTCATAGTTGGGATTGGGCTTGTTTACCTGACTTGCATGCTTCTCTTCGAGTTTGGAGTCCACTTCCACCAGTGCAGGCTCTTCAGTTGCTCTTACCATGGTAAATAAATTTAACAAATGCTTTATAAAACGTTTTTATTATCATTTTAATTATATTTTCATAATTTTTGCTTATTAGTTTTCCAGATATGAAAGTTAGAGAGTTGGCAGTCAGTCGAATACGAGAATTGAGTAATGATGAATTAGTTGATTACTTACCTCAACTACTTCAGGCATTGAAACATGAGACTTACGAAGCTTCTCCCCTTGCGAGATTTTTACTTGAAAGAGCTCTCATATCACCACGCGTTGCACATCACGTTTACTGGTTATTAAATCAGGCCTTACCCGGTCAAAGTCCTCAGGTACATTTTTAAATTAAATTTCTATTTGGTATCATATTGTTCAAAATCTTATTATATTTCCTGTTTTTTCTGATTGATTTTTCAGAATTCTTCGGAAACTTCCTTACAAGATGATAAAAGTTTGAGTTTTGCGCGATATCATCGAAGATTACAACTGATGCTTCGTGCACTTTTAGCAGTTATTGGCGATGCTTTGCGAAACAGTTTCCTTGCACAACAATTTCTCGTTAAAGTTAGTCGACTTAATTACACTGTCATGTCTTAATTTAACACACTTTTCAACATTATTTAATTTTTTGTAGAACTTGCACGAAGTAGCAGAGAATATAAAAACGACCAAAGAATCTTTGAGGATGGACGCATTAAAACTTGGCCTGCAGAATATTGTTGCTCAATTAAGCGAAGATGAAGGAACCTGTCTCCCGTTATCTTTAAGCCGGCATGTTACCGGGATTAATGTGCAATCTTGTTCTTATTTTCCTTCCTTCACGTTACCTTTAAAAATCAATTTTATGGGCTGCGACAATGCTATCAGTCCAGCAATATTCAAGGTTTACACTCTAAAGATTTCTTTTTTTTTCCAGAAAAAGTTTATTCGAATTATTGAAATCTTACTTTTATTTATAGGTTGGGGACGATCTACAGCAGGATATGTTAACGATACAAATGGTGCGTATAATGGACAAACTCTGGCTGAAGGAGGGCCTCGATTTGAAAATGGTGACTTTCGCATGTGTTCCCACGGGCATAAAGCGTGGCATGATTGAAATGGTTATGAATGCTGAAACGCTGCGTAAAATACAAGTAGAGTTTGGACTGACAGGTTCATTTAAAGATCGACCAATTGCCGAGTGGTTAGCTAAACACAATCCATCGGAACTAGAATATGAACGAGCTGTTGAAAATTTTACGGCTTCGTGCGCGGGATACAGTGTCGTCACCTATATACTAGGAATTTGCGACAGGCATAACGATAATATTATGCTCAAAACCTCTGGACATCTGTTTCATATAGACTTCGGCAAGTTTTTAGGTGACGCACAAATGTTTGGAAACTTTAAAAGGTGCGACATTTTTAAAAGTAGTATGAATGGCCTATCAAGAGAAATTTAACTTTTACATTATGCTCATGATTTTCATTTTACAAACCATATGCTTGAATTATAGGGATCGCACTCCATTTGTCTTAACGTCCGATATGGCATATGTAATTAACGGCGGTGATAAACCTTCAGCTAAATTTCATCATTTTGTAGAATTATGCTGCCAAGCATTTAATATAGTAAGGAAACACGGAAATTTAATTCTTCATCTTTTCGGTTTGGTGAGTATTGATGTATTTTTAAATTTATTTTAAAAGTATAAAATATTTTTTAAAATGCGTATTAAACAGATTAAATTAAATTAAATAAAAAAAAAAATAGATCTAATATTTTTTTCAAATTAGCAATATTATGGTATTATAATCTCGTTGATTGATAACCGCTAACCATTCAAACGAACAGCAAAAACGTTTGACGGGAAAAGGCTTATCGCTGCTTTTTTTTATCGCGACGCCTGGACCACAATCGTCAGCTGGATGTTTGTATTTCGCTAATTTATCATTTGTCCTCTGGTTTTTCTCGTGAACACACAACGTTGCGCACTAGGGAAAAAAATTTTCAAAACAATTTTATTCCAAAACTTTATTATTTTCGTTAAAACCAACAATGTGAAAGTTGTATTCAGTACCAGTAAAAATCGGGGGTGCTCAATAAAATAGTACCAAAACGTCAGTTCATTTATTTTTCGTGAAAGCTTTCGCGTAAGAAAAGCATGGCACCGGTCTCCTCTCCACGACACTTTGGTCGCCCGGAGAAGCCATGGCCGCGTGGCGTTAAGACCGAACACTCCCGCGCTCCCATGAACGAGTACACACCCTCATCATCCGGCTCTACGGGCTGTCCACAGATGACATCCTCGGGCATCCCAGGTGTGACAATGGATGCAGTAAGCTATGTGCAACGAGCCCTACTACCCGGCCAGTCGAACCCCGAGGCCGCCGCAACGTTCGCGCGCATGATCGAAAGCTCGCTGAAGAGCTGGTTCACGCAGTTCAACTTCTTCCTGCACAATCTTGCCCAACTGCGCTTCAGTGGCGAACACAGTGAGGGCGAGTTGCTCTCCTTCGTTCCCCGTACCTACACGTGAGTACAAACGAAAGCCTTATATCTCCAAGAGGTCAACCCTCGTTAAACGACGTTCTGCTCTGCCCACAGAATGCAACAGGAGGGTCAGCTGACGAGCGTCCAAGTCCACGGCTACCAGAAGCGTTACGACCCCGAAAAGTACTACATGTACATACTGAAAATCCAGCGAAAGGGCCAGACCGACCCTACCTACCTCTTCCGCTCTTACAAGGAGTTCTGCGAGTTTTATCAGAAGCTCTGCATACACTTTCCCCTCGCTAAAGTTGCCAGGTAACGAAAGCCCCTACTCCCATCTATACTATCCTAACTAATAAAGTAGCTTACACGAGTACACGAAGTAGAGAGTGGTAAAGTTCAACAAAGCGTATATTTCGACACATGGCAGTATAAACAGGCTGTGAGCAAAAGTTTAACATGTAGCGGCGCGTCAATCGGCCATGCTCCTAGTGGCCGGTTCGCCGTCGCTCGATGAGCTCCCGTTGACCGGCATCGTTGACGCCACCGATCGATCCTCTGCGGCTGTCTCCTGGTCTGTCGATCTGCCTCCGTTTTTCACTGCGTTCCAAAAGTTCATCTGATCAAACGTTCTGTAGATACCGTCACCTTGCGACGTAAACTCCGTGTTCTTCTCGACCTCGAATGTGCTTTGCTTACCGCACGCCGTACCCATTTCTCTTTAACTGAGCCTGTTGGACAAATTTTCTTTTTCAATTTTTATAAGCTTGTTTTTCCTACGACGGCAAGGTAATTTTTCCCTTTTTTTGTAACGAAAGAGCTTGTGTAAATATTGTATTAGCGAGAGAAGTTAAAACTGTTAAATTGGATTTTTTTCTCAACTTTCGAATTGATTCTCGTTTTCCGTGTCATAATCACATATGGTGACTTCGAATGCAGATAACAGTTGTGCGTAATTGACAGAAAATATTTTACAATGATTAAGCAAATAAAAGGTTAATTCCTCCACGTTAAACGCATGATAAAATAAAGATTTTTCGTAATCTCGCGCAACCGATGACTTTTAATGTAAAACTTCTTGAATATTCTTTTCTCGCGTCAAACAACAACGTTAATTAATATAGTAATAATAAAAAAATGCTTACATTTAAGTACCATAAAACTACAAAAAGAACATTTGTAGTCGGAATGTTTATCAGCGGCAATTCGTCACACCTTGCACACTCGAGTAGTCGTTTGGAGCGACTCTCTCACCTCACCTTGTGATTTCTCGATTTCTTTTATCTAAGATACAGATACAAGTATCTTATCGCGCTCGCCTGCAGTCGGAGAATAAGAATTGCCGACAATTTCTAAATCGGTCCGAAATTCTTATCGCGACTGTTAATATTACTGTTTGATGCAAAGATGATGAGTCGATAACTAATTAACTCCATCCTTTTCTTTTTTTACAAGCCTACCAAGCGGCATGAGCGTCGGAAGGTCGAATATTAAGCAGGTGGCAGACAAGAGGCGTGCCGACATCGAGAAGTTCCTTATGAGCCTCTTTAAAATGGCCCCAGAGATATCGCAGAGCGACCTCGTTTACACGTTCTTCCACCCACTTCTCCGTGACCAACAAAATGCCGACATTCACCTGCGAAAAGTCAAAGGTCTGCCCAAGAAATAGATGCCACCGATGCAAAGCTATTGACTCTTTAATGAAACGATTGTCTAAATTATACGAATTTTTCATTCTAGTTGGCAACTGGTGGGCGGAACAGAAAATCCGCGAAAACGTGCAATGCGGCCAGATTAAGCTATCGCTACATTACACTCGCGGCACCCTCTGCGTTATGGTGTACCATGCGCGCGGCCTACCGAAAGTCGCGAAGGGCGAGGAGCCCAATACCTACGTGAAGGTCTACTTAAAGCCTGACCCTACGAAAGCGACAAAACGCAAGACCAAAGTCGTTAAAAAGAATTGCCATCCGTCTTTCATGGAAATGGTGGGTCACGCCTTATTATTTTCTCTTTACTAACGCACTGACATTGAAATTATGAATCATTAAACGCTCACTCGTAATAATATTTGCCGATGAGACTTTATAATTAGCGACTGTGTCATAAAGACCACAGCATTATGCCATTGCTTTTTCTGTTTTCAGTTGGAGTATCGAATGCCGTTGGAAGTGATAAAGGACCGCACGCTGGAGGCGACGATCTGGAATCACGACACGCTCCAGGAGAACGAGTTTTTGGGCGGTATACGCCTGCCGCTTAATGGGATAGATCTGACTAACGAAATAGTCGAATGGTTTCCACTGGGTGGCATCCGATGAATGTAAACATTAACGCGTTTGCCTCGCTGTTTTCCCTCTCCCTCTCTTTCATCTAAATAAGGCTGTGGTGAGATTTCGAATGACAAACGTCCGGAATTCCCTTTTTCCCTCCTTTTTCATATCGAGTTTACCGAAGCGCACAATAATAACTGAGATACGAGGATCAACGAGTACTGTTTGGCATCATACGTTTCGAGCCGCGTACCACTTGACGTTACAACGCACCAATATCATCACGTTTTTTACACAGTTTTGAAGGAACCGTTCGAGCTACTTTATCGCTTAGTGGAATTTTGTAATTATGATTTATACAAAAAAGTGCCTGCTGCGATTTATACACCGTAACACTCGTTTTGTAAGATGAATGAGTTTCACAAGTCCGAATCTACAATTAATTTATTCAGAGTGCTTTGATTCTTTTCTGCGCATTATTATTTTTATTATTACTATTAGTAACAATAATGAATTGTACATAGAATTTATTAATGAATTTCCTCACTGCTATTGCAATCGTAGCGTTGGCGTAGCTTAATTTTTGAAGGCTGCAATTATGAATACAAAAGTAATTTTTTTTTAATTTACTATAAAGTATATTGCCTACAAGTATGCACTTTATATGATACCAAAACGTCTTTTCGTTATAAGCAACGTAGTCTTTATTTTTAACTGCAAAAATATGTATTATTAACATAGAGCAACTTTAACCGTCTTATATTTTAAATGTTTAGTGTATATTTAATCATTTCCGTAATTTATAACTATATTTTATCTATTATTTTTATTCTAAATTTTTTTGCGCTTAATATAGAGCTCACTTTATGCAATATTTAAGTGATTTAATTATATTTGTATGTCATTTTCTTGGTACAATCGAATTATTAATAAATTTATTACTTTCTATATTTTCATATTAGTAATCTATTTCCTAAAATTCACATCCACTCACTTCAATACAAATGTATCTCTTATAATACGTTCGAGTTCATATTCACCCATTTTCTAACAGTTTCTATTTTCTCCCAATAGATGTCCTTAGTATAACTATCCTGAGGTGGGCTCTAAAGATTCATAAACCTCAGTCAATTCATACATTAAATCCTTTTATAATCTGTCAAGTGAAATTCACAAAGATTACATTAATCCCCATTTAACCAAAATCCAAATAGAAAAATCAGTTTCCTTTAACAACAATCAACCATTCACTGCAAGTATCTAATTTTTAAAACCAACTACAGAACACATCTATTGTTGACAGACTCTTGTTCACTTTAATATCCAAACAAAATTTCACAAAATAAAACATGCACGAATAAAATATATCTCGGGGAAAAATCGCGCACATTTACTAGTCTCGAATTTCCTTTATAGTCCACCTAATTAACGTTAAGACCCCCGTGCGAGAGGGGCGCGAACGGGGTAATCGCTTCCGGTCGATCTCCAGCTAAGGTCTACAGGAACCTGTTAGAAAGGGGAAAACCCTTTCGCAGGTGTGTGCGTTATAGGGAGGGGGTGAGCGCATCCAACGGTACACTCAAGGCCCGGTTGGGCATTCCTGTGAGCGGTCGGGAGGCTGGTTTAACAAGATTAGAGATCGTCGGTGCACAATGCAAGCAGGTCGAAAGAGTTGCCAAGTTTTGGGATCCCTCTATGTATTGCTGGTAAAGGATGAATAAAGAGTTTACCGGATGCGACATAGACTGGGGATTCCAATGCTTGACTGGGTAAATATTCGAGGTTTTATATCTTTGACGATATCATGTTTATCTTTGTATTAAATGATTCAAAGTGTTTGTATAAACTATAAATTAAAATACATCCATTATTATTAAACGCTTTGAGAGTGTACAGCCAAGGTGAGCAGAGAAGAGGTTCGCTTGAAATACCTATATATAAGACCGCAAGTGAAATACAGTCGCGCGGCACTTCTTCAAACGAACACCAATATTCTCCACACGCAGACTCGTGGTGGGGTGGATAAAAAAAAGCCCAAGTGCGACGAGAGAGCCCTACTGCAAGACTTTGTACACTTCTCCCTCGATATATACTTCCTTATTTGGCCCACACAAAGCCTTTCAATTTCCTTGCGGATCCGGAGAGCCTTTGATATTCTTGGCCAAACGCGAGGGAAAGGGGCTGATGCTTCCCTCTTCGACTCGCGAAACTGCGGTTGCGGATAATTGCTAGCACTCGACGTTTTCTCCTCCGATGAAAATTCCGTTTGAAAGACTGGACGGGGATGTTCGGAGAAAGAAAAAGGAGGGTATTTTTGGAAAATTCGTGCGGTTTTGAATTGACGCTTTTCAGATCTGTCACGCGATTAGCTTTTTTATAGATGCCAAGCTCCACGGGACGTGTGCGTAAAATTGCAAATCACCGTTTGGTCTCCAAAGCAGAAGCTCTCCGTTGATCAGTGTGCATCATTGTTGGCCAAGCGGACGTCCCCGGAGGCCAGTGCGTTGTAAAACGAAGGAACGGCTCGTACGACTCACAATGTAATTTTTCAGCGCTGGTTGTCTCCCTACCTCCGTGAAATTCTCTCACAACGATAACGTGACTCTACAAGCAGGAAAGTCAGAAGCTCAATTTACTTGCGAAGGACGTCTTTATCGTGGAGGGTCGGCTCACTTCAAAAAGGGTTGAAAGATGCGGAACGAACGCTTGTAAAACGAGCCACAGCGAGAAGTAGTCGTGACTAATTTGGCCGGTCGATCGATCATCTTTCGAGTTATTGCTTTTGCGAAAAGCCAATTATTCCAACTCCTTGACGAAAAATTGTCCCCTCCATCAAAGACAACCTTTTCAGCCTTTCTTCTTTTTTTTTTCTCTCCTTTCGCTTGTAAGTAGCCATAAGAGTGGGCCCGATGAATGCGCAAAAAATCAAATTTTTCAGCTCTCGAATCTTGAAACTCTCACGCGGACACCTGGAAAAAGTCTCCACGATACTACTTTTAATCTGCACACTAATTTTATCCTGGTTCTTTGCAATTATCAATTTGCAAAGTCCAAAACTTTTAAACGGAAACGAAAAACATGATGCAAAAACAAGCTTCTTCGAAAACTTTCGAATCTCAGTCATTCAAACACGAGGGAGACACAAAGGCTGGATACAAGCTTACAAGCGTGTCCACTCTCGGGATGTAGGCAACAACCACACGTCCCCACGGGAGAGTCAGAAGGGCCGCACGCAGCGCAGGACATGCAAATATTGAGCAGCCGGCCCTAAGCCCGAGGGAAGGAAGGTGTGTAGAAGGGAAGGCTTGAGCGCAGCCGGGCCTGCGTCATCAATTAACCTGGCAAAGAGGTGTACCTCCCGGGAGAAAGTCTCCGGGTCATTAATTCTGCCAAAGAGCGATGAGCGTTTTCACGCGATTTACCAATCTGCTCTCCTACCTCGACCTACCCGTGTCGCCTTTACGACTTTCCATGGATTTCTAAGACGAGAGAGCTTGGCTCATCATCGTTGTCCATGGTCGGAGGAACGATAGATGAATGGGAGATGTCTCGCAGTCATTTTTCGCGCTTCTGTGAATAATAATGGGTACAGATGGAATTTAAGTGTGGGAGGGCTCACTGCTGTTCTCTGTAAAGTAGGTCATTTTATTTTTACACGATGTTACTCGGTCATTTCTTTCTTACGATTTGTAGATATATTGTTAAGTAGATTTTTTTTATCGAACTGGAAAGGATTGATCTGTATTTCGTTTTTTAGTATTTTTTCTACCATTTTTGTTTTTCGGTATTTTCAATTTTGTTCCTCATGAAGTAGTAAATTGTGTCAAATGTAATAAAACTATTCGACTACGTGTAGCTTTCTAATAAACTCAATCGAACATTTACCGGTGCGTTTTGACCACATCATAATTCATTTTTATAACATAGATTTGAAAAAAAATGTTCTCACTAAACATGGCACAATAACGAGAAAATCACCATTTAAACAAGTTTCTTTTACAACAATACACGGAAAACCTCGGCCAAGTTTCCGAAAAACCGAAATAACAAAAAGAAGTCGTAGCCAGCAGTCCGATCATTTTAACGACTTTTCGAGCAAAGGAGAAGAAAAAAAAAGAGTGAGAAAGAGAAGCTACGAAGGCAGAATAGAAGGCAAAGGAACAAGAGCAAGGAAAAGGGGGCAAAAGTTAGGGAGGGTCGATAAATAAGGCTTAACCAAATGAAAAATGAAGCCAAAGCAAGTTGGTCTCTCTCTCTCTCTCTCTCTCTCTCTCTCTCGTTCTATATGCAAGCACGCGCGCGCGATTACAACGATGAAAAAACGCAAGAAAAACTAAAAGAGCCAAAAAGAGAGAGGGAGGGAAAGAGTGTGCTAGGGAGGGGGGAAAGAAATAGAGAGAAAGAGTCTGGAGAGATTGGCCATCTGCCTCGTAGGAGAGCAGCGCAGCGACGTCCAGTGCAGGTCCGAGAGGGAAAAGAGAGACCTCTCGCGCGCTTCTCGAGAATTCGGGTCAACCCGGCGCAAAAACCAGGCCCTTTATGCGCGCCACTCCGCCCGCGCACGGCCAGCCTAATGATCTCCGATTTCCCGGCGAGTTAAGACCGACGCCGCAACCTCTCTCTCTCCCTCTTTCCTACTACTACTACCAAGTGCCTGCTGCGCTCGGCCTCGTAAAGAGATCATGCGATTTTCTCCAATGGATGGAAAAGGGACAGTTTTTTCTCCATTCTCCCCCTCCCTCACGTACCGCCCTTTTTCTTCTTCTTTCTTTTTTTTTTTAGAGGTCCAAGGGTCGCGCTGCTCGTCTTGTTTCTACGTGCATGGGGATTGTAAGCGAGTTGGGGCTAAGAGGAAACGGTTTTCCACGAGGCAAAGCGCAGGGCCAGTTGCTGTACTGACCGATCGACGATGGAATTCACTTGATCGACATTCAACAGTGACTTTTGTCTGAAAATTTTTGAGATTTGGAAACGAAATAGGAGAGTCAATTTGTTATTGATAAACGATACTTTTTGCAAGATTTTTCTGGCTTAAATTCATATAGAATACAAGCATCTAATGCCAAAAAAAGAGAATAAAAAAGAAATAAAAGGGAGGTAAGCAAGCTCTCTTGGAGGCTAAAACAATAAAAACGAAGAATATACCTCGACATAAGTCAACCGGCAAACGAGAAAACTCCGCGCATACGCACGCCCGGAGCCACGCGACTTGCCTCGTCCCTTCTGTAAAAAAAAGGGAAGAATATAAATCCGCCGCAAGAGAAAGAATAAACGCAGTGCGGGCAAGCTGTTAGAGAGGAAGAGATGACAGGCGCGTGCGCGAATCTGCCCTCCATCCTCCGGAGCGCTGAAACAGCGTCGTAAAAAAAACTCCTCTAGCTACCTCGCGCTGCGGGATGACTGAGCCGCTCGTAAAACCCCGTTCGCGAGAGAAGGTGCTTGCTCTCCGAACGATAGATCTGTACAGCCATTCTCCTGTCTGTCTCATGATCGCTTGTGGCTTTCGCGCTGGTACGACAGCTCTCGAGGCTTTGGTGATCGTAAAAATATTGGCTATCGAAACGTCGCATGTAAGAGACCGGTATGGCCGAATTGCTTTGATTTCGATTCAACTGTATATTAATGTGTTTAATCAGTTGTGGAGAACAGTGAAAATAGAAGGTTTGTTTATCCATGAGCAAGCGTGAAAAACGCAACTCGGCGTAAAAGAAGAAGCCTAGTCCTTCGCGTTTACGTCGCACATCCCAGTAGTTCCTCCCCGGCGCATTAGACACAGGTGAAAAATCGCGAAGAATGAAAAATAAGAAGGAGGCCCACAAAGCGGGGCCCTACGAGCAAGGCCCACAAAGCCCGATGTTTGCAAACTGGGCGCGTAAGGAGGTCTCCAAAGGCTTGCCTCCAATCTCATTTGCCTCCCCCGGCTTCTTTTCCACGGCTCGCTGAGTTTGGGCTGCCACTTTTCCTTCCTCGGGAGGGGGAAAAAAAACGTGCGCTCGACCGATACACGCCTTTTGTCTCGTACTTTCCTTCAGATTGAGCTTGTTTGCAGGTGGTCGTGGTGTCTTGGACCAGGGAGCCCGAGTTTCAGGCACAACACTCGCGTGTGGCTGCCTTGCGAGATTCACGCTGTCTCTCGGCATGCGTGATGTGAGATTGTTGAACGATGGCTACTTCCTGTGCTCGTTCTTGCTTTTTGCCTTTTTTGTATTTACTGGAGCCTTGTGCATGAGGGTTAACGACCAAACGAGCGTCACACCTTAAGACTCAAAGGGTTTCTCAGCAAATTGGATATGTTGTTCGGCTGAGATTGGTCGATCGGAAAATTACAGACACATATGGACTTTGGAAAAGCGTCTTGTCGATTCTATTGTGAGTAACTTACGGTCTGACGGTCAATTTTTTTTTTATTTTCGTTTCTATTGTTGTAAAACGAAGGAAAATCGAGACCTGGAAGACTAAATCGTGTTGTATGCTGTTGTGGTGAAAAGTGAATCATTTCCAATGCGTTCTTTACAATACTGGTTTAGATGTAATGAATCGGAAATCTTACGAAGCAACAAAAAATATCGAGCGTCTACTCAAGTATCGCTAAAACTATGCGTCTATTTATCAAAATTGAGCTCAATTCATCCTAAACATAAAACAGCCCGAATTTTCAGTTTTCACACGCGGCTTGATGTGGCTTCTTAATTATTATCGTTCGTGCCACTTTGCGGCTGGGACTCTTACCGTTTTCCCTCGATCCCCAAGATTTATCGAGCGCGCTGGTTCTATACGCGCAAAGTAAACTGCCGGACGGCTTGCTTCCGCAGTTCCCGAAGATAGGCCGAAGAAGAAGGAGGTGGAGGAAAAAGAGAGGAAGTGGCCGGCGCACGTGTGCGGCCATTGCCGCAGAGGGGGATGACGTGAGAACCGGCCGCAAGTGGATCCGATCGTTTTCTTCCCACTCTCTAACATCCCTTCTCTCTTTACCACTTCTTGTTTTCCTTTTTTTTCTCTCTCTTCGTGGAGTCTCAAGAGTCCCGTGTGTACGGCTATGCTCCACTAGCCGAGTCTGTTGATCTTGAAAGCCGCGAGAGATGCTGAAGAAGAGGAGAAGGGGGGGGGGGAAGGCTATAAGATCGACGTGTGTGTGTGTGTGTGTGTGTATACGCTCTCTAGCTCTTCCTGTCCCCTTTCTCTCCGCCCTTGCTTTTTCTTCCCTTCCGCTTTACCGCCATTGCGGCATATTCTCCCGTAATTTTATTATTCTCATTATTTTCTTTACTTATCGCCGAGGTAATTTCGTGGACGCACACCCACGCGCTTTGCTTTCACGATAAGTATTTACTCAACTTTGTGGCTCGGTTAGGTGAGCGACAGTTTTCGCTGCGTGTGGGATACTTTTAATTGGCTGTCTCTCACCCAAGTGCTATTGAATAAGACACGCTTGTCTATTTATTGATATCAGAAACGTAAGCTTGAATTTTTATTAAAAACAGTATAGAAACAACACTTTTGTGAGAAAATACAATGCGTTTCAAGCGGAATACGGAAAAACGCATTTCCCCATACACACATACACACTTGGAAGAATCTCTATTTGAAGCATCACTCGAGTAGTTAAGGAAACGGAAAACCGACCGGCACTCTTCATCTCTCCTTTCCTATTTTTTTTCTCTAGCGCACACATACGGTGCTGGTCCCTTAATTTGTTCTCCTCTTATTTCCTTGGCCTACACCATCTTGCGCGAAGTAGCACTTTCATCAATAGCGTCGATCCATCGTTTTGTTGTAGATTAGTAAACAACAGCATCTAAACTCACGCATGGCTTATTTTTTTTCAATAGTCTTGAATTTTCCATTTTTCCGATGCTTCGTTGCATTGCTGTTAATAATCATGCAACTCGATCTCTTTCCGCACGCGAACGTTTTGAGACAAATGGCAGCGGTCGCGTGTTGTAGGATCAATGTTAGTATGATCAACCGAAGAGTGACAGGCCAATTTGTTATGTTTTTACCTTGGTGCTTAGGTAGCCAACGCGGAAAGGATGAAGCCTCTGGTCGGCGTGTCGTGTGCCTTGCGAAATGATTTATTATTCCGTTATCTCGTCTGATGTGTAATGTTTTATTCAACTAATGGATTGTCTGTTATTCGCAGCTTAATTCGAGCAAATCGTTTGTCCTATTACACAGCTTTGAATCCTTCGTAGGCCCATATTAAAATTTTTTACGAACTGGATTATTCCCCGTTGCAGCAACAGTTAACCGCGGCTGATTTGAAAAACCTCTTGACAATTCTTCGAAAGGAAAAAACTAAAAATTCGTATAGTTTTTGCGACTCTTCCAGCAACAGCCACAAAGGTGTGTGTTCCCGGGTATAGGTATACAGGGAAGTAAGCCCGAAATGGAGCGGCGCTTATCTGTAACTGTGTATAGACTCGGCTGGACGCCGCTAAACAGGAGTGAGGAGAGACAGAGAGAAAGAAAGAGGACACGTATAGAGCGCTACCGGGCGTACGCTACAGTAGCGGATTAAAGGATTAGACCGGAGGCGCCCCGCTTCTTTAGGTCCAAAGGCGCCGCCGATGATCGGCCGGCCTGATATTTCGCAAGAATTTCGCGCTGTCCGAAGATCCCCTCCAGCGGCTTTTCCGGCTTGGCGCGTCAATGAGACGCGTACAGCTTCTCGGGATAGGTCGGTGTAGTCCGTGAAATGCGAGCTGCGAGGCAGTGTTCGCGAGAGGATTGGAAACTGAGAGGCTACTGCTACCGTCTGTTTGTTTTCCTTCCTGCTCTTCTGCTAGGACAGGCTGACATATATATACGATTCCTTTTTCAACCTTTCTTTTGTTTTCCTTGTAACGGGGTTAGTCGGTAGGTTTGTTCCTCATTATTTGCTATTTTATAGTTTTGATGGAAGACGATTTTTCGAGTTTCAGGGAGAAAACACCGTTTCTTCTTCATTTGATGTCATTTGATGTTCATTTGATGCTCAGCAGAATAAAGTTTAACGGAAGTTTACACTTGTCGACACGTGGTTCATTGTGCAAAAGAAAATCAATGAATAAAGTATCATAGAAATATTGAAACTTGGGGCGTATAATATTCAAGAGAAATCCACTCAAAAGCTTACGGCTCTAAAATATCATAGCCGTATCCTCTTGCTATCTCAGCAAATGTTGTTAAAACTTACAGCTAATTAGAGTAAGCCCATCGCAAGATAACGAAATAGAATCGTCTTAAAATAACGAACTTTCTCGCCGCTTATTACCGATTTTTTGAACCAAAAAAAAGGATAGTCCTTCCTCCGCAAATCCTGCTCCAGTAAGACTGCGCGCGCAAAAGTAGATTCCTCGCTTACCTAATACATATCCGCTTTCGTTCAACTCCTCCTTTGCGTTACGCATCAGCTACTGGGGTGCGAAACGCGATTATACTTTTGGCGATGCTATCTGAAGAGAGGCGCGCGCGCGCGCGGCCAATGGCCAGGGAGCGCAACGAGTTGCGTCTCGGTTGCGTCCTTTCGAGGATCAGCCCGAATTAGCAGCTCTCGCGGCTCGGCTGTATACTCTTGCAATGCGATGATCCGGAAAGCGATACTCGTGACGTCATTGCTGGAGATGCTTCGGGCTGGATAATTTCAACGAGTAAACGAGTGTCTCCTTTGCGTAAAATAGCGACCTCTGATTGTTTGACCTGCGAGTCTAGAAGTTGCATTATTGAGGCTTGCAATATTATTCGAGGCAAGTTTGTCTCAATTATTCTCCAGCTTAAACTTAATAAGCGTCTATGACGTGCATAGCAACGACGACAGCTATATGCACCCAAGTGATGCTCCAAGTAAAGTTATATCGTATAACAGATTAATTAAACGTCGTTCCTCGTTACAATAGCCTTACCGAGAGAAAAACAAATCGCTTGGTAAATAATCGCTCAAGAAAGAAGACCCCCCCTCCTCCACTCGCGGTTGAAAGTAGGAACAAAAAAGCGAGAGGCTATAATAGCTCGGCGACACGAGCCGCCTGTCACGTCCATGTCACACACGTACACGCAAGAGAGACATTGTCTATCTCAACCTCCATGGCTTTCGACCATCCGGCCGGAAAGAGTGTCGCGGAAAAAAAGGCCGCGAGATAGGTCGCCGCTTCAATATTTTTAACCCAACACCCCCTCGCCACGTTTGCTCTCCACTTTCGGCGCCTTCTTTTTTTTTTTGGAGCTGTTTGTTCGGTGAAGCCGTGGTATGGCTGCACGAGGGGGCCGGAAAAACGAACAGAAATCGGGAAAAAGAGGGAACGCAAAAAACGGGAGAGAGAGAGAGCATTCGTTACGCGCGAGATAGCTAGGCTTAAAAATATATATCGGGTTTCCGTGGAGAGGACGACGATGGGTGGCGCGGATACTTTTCGACGAACCAATGGGTTCTCTCTCCCTCTCGCTTTTCTTTTTTTACGGGCTCTTTTTTTTCTATACTTTTTTTTTCAGCGTCAACTGCGCTTCTCGAGAGCTTTTTTTCTATATTTTAAGCGAGCTCTATGCTTTTAGGGCAAGGACGGGGGGTTACGAGTGAGCTTGGGATGCTCGGTAAATCAGTGGCGGTGTGTTAAACGCCCGACGCTAATTGTTTAGAATCGCGTGGTGATAGGCTTTTTTAACGATACATTTTGTTTCGATTTAAAATCAAATTTGAAATGAGATTTAAAATCATGCACTAGAAAGTGAAAGATAGAAGGAGAGAGACAGATAAAAGAATCGGATGCTGGTAACGTTCGAAAGAGAAAAAGGTCCAGTGAATCGCATTATATGTATAGACATATATATCCTAGAGGCTACTGTGACCGAAGGATGGCATATCTCTCTCTCTCTCTCTCTCTCTCTCTCTCTCTCAGACAGGAAGCAAAGTATATTCCACAAGTGAAATCCAATCGATGACGGTGGCCAGCTGTCAAAACCCTTGACCTTCCCCGCTTCCGAATACGTAAAATCTGTCCATTGTCCATCCGCTCCCTTATATACATATACATTCACGTACATCCATACCTAAGGTATAAACGCTGATTCTCGCATCCCCAGGGCCTGGGAATCGCCAGTACAAACTGTTAAAAAAAGGGGGAAACGAGGGAAAAAAAGGGGAGGGAGCCAATATTTCTATTGTCCAGCTATACTGACCGTCGGCTCCATCAGCCTCTCTAGCTTATACTCTCGGCATGACCGATTAGCCGGCGTTGCATAATAGCTCGATCACGCCGAAATCTCCCAGTCTCTCTCTCTCCTCGCGCATCTGCCCGTAACGCGCGACTGCGAGAGAGAGAGAAAGAAAGAGAGAGAGAGAGAGAGAGAGAGAGAGAGAGAGAGAGAGAGCTTATGCATATGCACGGCTAGGGAAACGAGGAGGAGGAAAAAAACGTTGAGGCCATTAAACTCCCCTGGCTTGGATGGCTCGCCGAGGGACAGAGCCAGGTGGGCCGAGGAAATATATATGTATGCAGGTATACGGAATTCCGATTTCTCCCGGGGCCGTCGCGATGACTCGGGCGCGCCTATTGTTCGCCGCGACTCGCGGACTCTGCCCTCTCTCCTTCTTTTTGCTCCTTTGTAAAAACCCTCGCTTTTTCCCCAATGTTGTCCTGATTATATGCGCGGACTTTGTGCGCTGCCGATCGAAAAAAATTATCGATCCGAATTTAGTTCTTTCTCTCTCCCTTTTGCTCTCTCGCGTACTCGCCGTAGGGTAATTTTATGAGTGTGTACCCCTCGTGCGTGTTGTACCGCCTCGTATTTCACAGACTTGGAATCGAAATGGATGACGCGTCGTACGTGCGCGTTTCTTTTCGTAAGAATAAAATTTTATATATAACGCATAATACGCGAGAGTTATAATCCAATCATGGAAATGACGTAGTTACAATTTTCCCCCTTCCATTTAACGGAATACAATCAGCGAGTATATCAGCCACGTCTTTGCACTCGGCTGTCTATAACAGTAATCGAACTTGAAAAGAAGAAAAAAAATTCAGCCCGACTCTCTGGCACGTGAAACTTTGTAAATTGAACTCGCTAAGACTGTAGAGGGTGTAACCGAGGGGAGGCGCGTTAATTGCGCGTCTGTTGTTCTTCCATTAAAAAATACCCGGGAGCCGTTCGTCCTTAGAGGGAAGAGGGTCGCTTCAGACGATTCCTTATCCTGGCCAACTTTCTTTTTATTATATTTACGGGAAATCTCTCGCGCGAGGCAAGTCAGGGAGATATCCTCTTTCCTCCACCCCCTGCCTTGCTGTTTTAATTTATACGGCGCTATCTGCCGCGGGCCACTCGAAAGGGGAGGAGGAATTTTAATTACATGGCCGGCTGATCGCCGAGGCGCCGGTAATATCATTTTAATCTCAAAGAGCTGCCGCTACAGCTCCGCTCCCTTTTCTTCTCGCTTTTGTCTTTTTCTCCGTTATGCTGTCCAGAGGGACAGTCCGTGAAAGTTATAACTTGCGAGACCGCGGAACAAAGTTTATGGAAAAATACACGAGTTTTTCCGTGTTTCACGCTTCTTTTTTTTTTGTCCCTCTTTGTCTGGGTAATGTGGTTTGTTTGCTCGTTCGCGCCCCTCTGGATTCTTCTTACGCCTTCGAGATACATTTAGGAATTTTAAAGCAGTGGAGCGGCTAATTTTAGCGAACGTGACTAGCGTTCTCGTCGTCGTTATTAATGAATAATCCGCATTCTTGCTTCGGATTTTTTCGCAAACTTATTAATTTTATTATTTTTTGTAGTATTATATTAGTTTGGAGAACAAAGATATTGATATACAAAATTTAAATAGCCAAGCTTTAATTCAAGTTCGCTCAAGTTAGATATCTCTAGAAGCAACAAAGCGGACAGTAAAGCTGTGCACAACTTTTTCAAACGTCATCTACCTGCTGAGTACCATAAATAACAAGCAGCACATCATTGAAAATACATACATTAAACACAGGTGTAGACAAGCCACGGAGACTAAAATAGAACAGAGAGAGAGAGAGAGAGAGAGAGAGAGAGAGAGAGAGAGAGAGAGAGAGAATGGGAAGGAGGAAGCCGCACAATGACGCGACTCTCAAGAAGAGTCGCGCAAAAGTTTCACCCCGCGATGAAGTATAAATATAAAACGATGGGGTCGAGTAAGTCCAGGCGTGGTTAAAAAGCAAGTATAGAGAACAAAGTAGAAAGCTGCGAAACAGCGCGAAGGAAGTGACATAAAAACCAACGGTAGGTGATAAGAATCCAAAAGAACAAAGAGAGCCTCAGAAACGAGCTTGGTCTTAAACGTATAACAGATTTCACATAACAGGGAGAGAGAAAGAGCTAAACTCTCCAACTGCTCCAGCTGCGTAAACCAGAGCCTCGATTACGCGTAGTGTGGCTTTTCCGCGGACTTCTGTTTGTCTTTTTCCTTCGCGTGTGTATTTACATAGCAGGTGTATCGTGTTCTAATCGAGAAGAAAAAAAAAGTGACGCGAGAGAAAGAGAAGCCCGTGGCCCAGATATGCCGAGCGATTCTAATCTGCCGGTCTGAACTTGTGGGGCTTGGTTAGCGAGTTATCCGTATTCCTTGTGATTCGACGGCTCTTGGAAGTAATCGGAGTCCGAGCTAAGAATCCGAGAGTTCCTATTGGACGCTTGATTTAATTAACAAGCAGCACTAACCGTTTCGACCTTTCAAGGGTCTTCCGGACGTTATTCCTGTCGATTTCTCGAAATACCGAACGGTATAGAAGTGCGGTATGATTGGGAGTGTTGGGTTCCTGGCCGGAGCGGCAATTTTGGCGTGGATCAATGGGAATCGCTAATAGTTTGTACAGTCAGGTAAACGTTAAAGAATTAATTGAATTTTTCAAAGCGATTGTTGCTTAATGAATGCTCGGAAACTAATGGTTGGGGGGATTTAATAAATCATCGACGTGATTACGGGAATACTTATACGTTTGTGCAATTGGAGCGAGAGTTGCAGCCGAGTGTGGATGGATACGTTTATGTTTGTGAAATGTGTGTTTGATCAAGTTTTGCCGCTGGACAATTCTTGTTGGCTCCGTAAGTTGATTGATGAATTTTCGGACAAATAGACGTATAAACAACGAGGAATAACGGAAAAAAGGTATTTCGAAAACGATCATCGCTCATGGATTTGGCGTGTTTGCAGGACCGGTTAGCCGATGACCAGAATACGGATATTTCTTCTGCTCTGGACTTTATTCATTAAAGATCATCGTAAGTATAATACTGTTGAAATAATGCAAATTGTTTAATAAAAAAATATAATATTCAAATAAATAAAGAAATTACATAAGCGATAATAAAACCACGCGATTAAATTAAAATTTAAATATCACTGAAAATTAATAACACATGCCTACATTGGAGCTCATCGATAGAGCACAAGAGCCGACGTAAAATCAACCCTGAAACTTTTGTGTCAAGCCGCTCTGATTCCCGTTCGCTCAACAAAACTAGAAACCCGGGTGTCCCCCGTTGACGACACAAAAAAAAGGAGAGAGAAGATGAAAAAAAATCAAGATCCACTTTTGCATGAATTCATCGGAGTGAGGGAAGCGGGAGCTCTCGGGGGGTCAGATATACCCATTTTTCCGGGAAACGGTTCGAACCGGACAATGGGGGTAGGGCTGTTACGCGCGCGCCCAGGTAAGTCCCAGGCCGCGCTCTCACTTTGAATATATACGCATAACGATGTTCGGACCCAAAAAGAGAGAGAGAGAGAGAGGGAGAGTTCTATTGTCGGGGTTCCCCCGTGCAGTCGCGCGTGTGTGTATGTGTGGAAAAAAAGGCGCCGGGGTCGGTAGTCGAAAAATTGCGTGCAGCCCGCCGCTGGACAGCGGCTTTTTCCCGGTAGCACTGAGGCCCCGAAGCCGAGGATGGAAAGGGATGCTAGATCCCGCTGGACCTCTTTCTACGGGGAGGATCTCTTCTCCTTTCTTGCGCGCTTGCTCTTGCGTATATTTTTTTTCTTTCCTACCCTACTCGCCTATCCCCCCCTTCCGTCCCCCGTTTTGTTTCCCTTGATTTAGTGCTTCTCCTACTTTTTCTCCTTGAGCTTCCTCCTCCTCCACCTCCTCTTACTGCTCTTCTTCTCCTACTGAGCTTCTTCTTCTTCTTTTCCCATATTTTTTCTCTCTCGCTCCCTTTTTTCCTCGTGCTCCCTGATGGCGGTTATCGATTTCAAAGAGTCAAAGACGGACTTCTTGCGATTCCGTGTGGAACGTGTGGGAAACACTCCTGGTATGCTTCACGAAATAGGGTAGAAGAAAATTAGGCCGAGTAGGAGTTCTCGACGACAAGAGAGAGAGAGAGAGAGGGAGAGAGAAGGCGAGCTGTTGGTTCAGTCGCCTGTTGACGTCTTTATGGAACATTTTAATAGTCCTCGGGGGTTTATTTATCGTACCTGGAACACACCTATACACTACCGCTCGAACTACATTCTTTCATACAGCTGCAATTTTTACGGCGTTCCATTATTCACGCTATACTTCGAATCTTCAACATTCCAAGCAAAATGTTTTTAATTACACGATAAGCCAAATTCGAGAACAAACAAATAATCAGAAAACTTGAAACTCTGAGAAGTAAAGGGGATCAATTCCACGCGCAAGCTGGCACCCATTTTCTTTTGCTTCCAAGTGCGTGCTCTAGCGGATATGCAGCAGGCACGCATGTAGCTATATATACGTCTAGCACATATGTGCCGGATAGTGCGTCGATCGGGGGTGTCCCCACATATATAAGCGCCTAGCTATACGAGCGCGATTTATTGATCCCAACTGCGGCAACGGGGGCGGGCTCGCCGTTCGGCCAATAGGCTCTACGCATCGGTCAGCCACTAATGCACGCAGCCTGCTAATGCCACTCTCTCTCGCTCTCTTTCTTTCTCGACCCCAAGGAAGGGAGAGAAGCTCGCGCGATACGGCACGCGCTAAAACCGAGAGAGGGTTGCTCATCCCCTTCCTTCGTTCCTTATCCCCCAGTTAATTTTCTCGTGGACCTTGGACTTTTTTCCCTATCACTCGGTCTTTCACCTTATTATCACTCTATTTTTTTCGTTTCTGCTCTCGCGCATTATTTCCTTTACCCGATTTTACCAGTTGTTTATAAGATTTTTTTTTATTTTAGCAAAATCCGAGTCATAAACAAACTCACTCGACCACTCGTTCCAGCCATTCTTTCCTATTTCCAGTCCGTCTTCACACCACACTCGTTCTGCCTCTCTCCCCCTCACTCATCTCCCGCTTTCGTAATCGAGCGCGTGCGGCCCAGGCGTGTATACGTATTCTCTCCCTCCACCTTACTTCCCTCCCCCCTCAGTCCCTTCTCTGACCAAGGGTCCAAACGCGTCGGCTTATCACACCGTGTGCTCTGAAATTACGACGAAACGATGAAGGGTGTGTGCGACCCCTTGATCTCACGGCTTTGGCTTGGACCCCTCGGACACGCTCTCCCGGCATTTCCGTGCGTGTCTTTTAGTGGTGCCACTACTACTGCTTTCGATTTTTTTTTCTTCTCCTGATTATAACCTACCGAGATGTAAATTGCAACGTTGATGTAGCGTCGATTTTTCGATTGGAAATTAAACTGGAATTACGCGTGACGCAATGATTACGCGGAACTTCCGTGTTTTTATATCAGAGACACGGATAAAGCTCTGGTGGTTGGACCAAAGTATACGTAGGCGCGAATTATGATGTAAAATTTATGGGCCAATGATTTTGGTTTGGTTGGAAGGTTGTATAAGGAAGAGGATGAGGCGAGAGGACGAAATTATATAGCGGAGTAAAAGTTCGCGAGGCAGTGGCCCGCGGCCAGACTCAATTATTCAGGAGGCTGAAAAGGAAGACGCTCGAGCCGGGAAAGCTTTTTAACAACGTCGCGCAATTTTCGTACCGAGTACGCGGTGGGTCGGTCTTTCTTTCTTTTTTTTTTTTGCTCAAACTCAACGGCTGCTTCTTAACGCTTTCATTAGCTTCTCCTTTTTCATTCTCTCCCTTACTCCTAATTTATGCAAATTGAAGAATTTCATTCGTTATCTCGCTTAAACTCGTTATTTCTTTATTGCAACTTGAATAATTCAGTCGAATATTAATTTTAAATAATGAAGTTGCGACTTGACCAAATTATCAATAATTTTAGGCGCTTACTCTGACATTACAAACTATAGTTGTTCTTTTCACACACACTTTATTCTTAAATTCCTATAGCAGCTCAACCGTATATCACGATGCAATTACGCTGGCGGTGTATCAAATATGCAATCCCTCGTTATACTCTCGCGGCGAAAGTCGAAAAGAATAAAGGAAAGGCCATAGGGTGGGTAGGAGAGCATCATACAACAACGGGGGATGATGAAAAAGTGTATGAGAAAGCCTTATATCCTCTAAAAAATTCAGGGCTGAAAATAACGCGTGAAATGTTTAACGAGAGAGTCGCCCCGCAGCACACGAAATCATTCAGCAGGAAGATTAGTCCACGTCGTGTTTTACGCGTACATTCTCACGTGCGCTCGAATTTCGAATGATACACTTTTGCTCGTTAAACATTGAGTCCTGGTTAAAAAAAACATTCATCAATAAAACGGCTACGGAACACTTATTTGCAATAAACAACACATCGATCGCCTTGATGCTTCTAATTACACTCCGCGAATATCAAGGAGATTAAAGAACAGCATCCAGCAGCGGTAGCAGGGTATGTAGGGGGTATAGGAAGGGGCAAAGAAGGGAGAGAGTGGGTATCAAGTTGTAATGTCTCCCGAGAATCGCATTAAAACTTTGCTCATCGTGGCCTCGTTAATATTTCACGGGCTGAGTATTGGCCGGGGCGCTGCTGCATTATTAATCGTCCTACGCGCTTCTTGCTGTCGCTCGATGAAAGCCGCTTATTAAACCACCCCGTACTGTGCCTCTCTTTGTTTGGTCTGCGGCTGCATCGACAAAGCGCGATTAAAGATCGCTTATGTGCTCGAGAACAAAAAATTGTGAAAATACAGGCTATTTCGTATTATGTCAATTGAATTAATAAAAAGTGGTAATGAGAAGTTAATTTTTTTTTTCGTTGAATTTATTGTCAAACTCACGTAAAAGAAGAATCGAAGCAGCCATTTTTTCTTACCTACATTCATATGATCAACCGGCGCAACAATGGCTATAAGGCACACGACACACACGCATGTCTACGTATCCTGCCCCGTAGCTAAAATGCACACCTCAACGGCAAAGGGTTACACGCAGGGGTCGGGCGCACACAGTCTCGAAAAACCATTGGTGCCCCTCTCCTGCTTCGAGCTAAAAGGGGTGAACGATTGTGGCTGTGCAAAGAGGCCGGACAAAGGGTTGCGAGAGTCTCTCCCCCTTGTCATCGATTTTTTGGATGCCACGTGCCGAGTGGCCGCCATTTTTCTGGTTATGAGAAGCTAGGGCTTCCTCAACTCCATTTTTACGAGGGTGCGCACTTCTTTCGATGAGATGTGCTGCCCATAAATGGGCGTGGGCTTTCGATTTTTAGCGCTGCACGTAAAAATGTAGCAAATGGAAGATATTTTTTTTTGGACGCTTGTAATAACGACTTTGTTTACAAATAAAACGAAACACACAGGTTTGATAAAATTAAAATTTTTAAATAAAAAATGTACAATTCGTAGACCCTTTTTGTAGACCATCCAAACACATTTCTAAACATGCCAGCGGAAAATCCTAAGCCCTTAATTTGCCAGTAGAAAGCTCGAAAAACTCAGGTCGATCTCCCCATCTCGGCATCTGTAAAAATTAAGAACCCATATTCCGGTGCACTCCAAAAAAAACCTTCCTTCCTCCCCCCCCCCCTCCGAAAAAAACGAAATCCCTCATGCGGGGATAAAGCTGACCAGCCGTTGGCACGCGCGCTTGCTCAGGGCGGCGGAAAACCCCTGCGCTTACGACAAAGAAAAGAACGAAGGAAAAAACAGCGGCAAAGGAATACATAAGGTACATAGAAACGGGGAATCGTGCGCCTGGCGCGTGGACGGCTCGCGCGCGCATGGATTTACCTCTCTCTCTCTCGCTCTTCTTCGCTCTCGCGTGCCTTTCAATTCCACGCCAGATGCGGCCTGATGATCGCTGCCGCCTCATCCGTCTCGGACACGTGGGCTTCGCGATCGGCTCCCCCCTTCTTCTTCTCTGACCATGCCAGTTTTTTTACTTTCACGGCTTTTTGTGCCCTGATCCCGTCGAGTGGAAGCCACTGCCCGGTGGATACTCGCCTCTCTCTTCCTCTCCGTCTTGCTCTTTCATCTTCTCCTCGATTTTTGCCCTTTCGAGACACCTTTTTTTCTCCTAAAACGTGGACACGGCTTTCTTCCGAGAGGGAAGTGGACTGGACGGAGCCGTTATACTCTTGAGTCGTTGGCTTGGTCATGGCTGTTAATGTGCATGGGGTGGTAAATTCGTTGGTCCACCGTTTTTTTTAGGAAGGGGGAAATTTGTTTTTTATTTTAATTCTGGCAATCTATCTATTTATGACTAGTTTAATTTTTTTTTTCAGAGGCCGATTTCACTAGAATTGTTTATATCTAGAATATACACGATGTTTTATGTAAGATGTATTCTCGTATTGCCCAGCTAAGCAAATTCAAACTCTCGTATTCACTTTTCTACAAACAAGAGACTGTACTTGACTTTTTAACTTTTAAAAGCCTTTAAAAATCTTTAGAGATCCATAAATCAATTAAAAAGCTATACTTCCGAGCGCATACCTAGTCTGTCAATAAATCATTCTTTATAGTTTATTCCATTTTTTTTCACAATACCTTTTACTTAGAATATCCGACATGTTTCCCGCGCCGTCAACTCCAGAAAATGTCAAAGAAGAAAGTAAAAGAAAAAACGACGCACATCCGAAACCTTTTTTTTCTACATACATTCAAATGCGTGAATCGTGCATGTGGCCAGTTAATTTACCGTTTCCTATACAAATAACGCTCGCCCAGGCCATCTGCGATATAATCCCGTCCGCCTCGTAAAAATTCCGTTATCGTTAAAATCCAAGTACGACTAAGAGCCTAGAGCCAAACTCATACATAAAAAGAAAATTGAATAATTTATATGTAAATCCGTAGGAAAAAGGGGTATTAAACCCAACCTTTTTCACACTTAAATTTGGCCAATGAAATTAAAATCACACATTTTAATAAAAGCTACAAGTGACACGCTTATAAAATACAAAAAAGTCTGATCTAAAATTCCAGAAACTCCATAAATAAGCTCGTCCATACCCAAAAAGAGAAAATTATATGTTAGCCACACGCAGAAAATTCAATTAATAGGCAGGCACGAGCCAGCGATCGAGTCTGATCAGCGAGAAATCTAAATAACACACACACGTGTGTTGCACTCCCTGAAAAAGCCTCAATAAATCTCTAGTAGGCCTGAAACGTAAAAAGCGTAGAGCTAGATAGCCACGGAGAGCAGCCGGCGTATAAGTTCGCGGTTACCGATAAAAATCTATCGCCCTCTGCGAGAGAGAGAGAGAGAGAGGCCGGAGGGGCACAGTTTATCACGCGCGAGGGAGGTATAGGTAGGTGGGTGGGGAGAGATCGGAAAGTGGCCCGTTGCCGCCCTACTCTCCGCGGCCTTACATGTCGGCGCGCTTGTTCGCGCGTCGAAGCAACAGGCTGCTCGTGCCGCTTCTGTCTTCTTTTTCTCCATTTTCTCGCTGGCTTTTCCCAGCTGCGCGTGCCTCCTACCCCCCTCCCCCTTTTTCCTTTTTTTTCTTGTATATACCCAACGCCCAGTGAGCCTTTTTTTGCCTTGATCTTTTATGAGCGACCGTCGCTTTTCGCTCGTCTGTGCGATTGCGTTTGTGTGACTTTGATAATGCGTTGATTGCTATGTCTGTTAGCCGATAATATAGACTGTGGATAATTATATACGAAACTTTGAGCTTAACGATGAATTTTGTGCATTCCATAAATAATTAGAAACATTGAAATTAGCTCGTACATCTGTTAAAGAAAAACAATGTAATTTCTCAAGACAATCTGAAACAGAAGTACTTTTCCACGCCAATAAAACTCCCGAGCACATCTCAATAAATAACAGCCTCGTGGATTGCCCTTTTAAAAAAGAGGCAAAGTCTTAATCAGGCAGTCGGCAACTCGCTGTATTGGCGCGTGCAGTAGCATTCCGAGATCGGAATCCTTAACAAATCGAGGAGGAAAGAGGGCGCAGTTGGATTGCCGTAAATTCAGTCTCCGAGTCAATCCGGCGTATAGCGGCTAATTGAAGCTCTCTCTCTCTCTCCCTCTCTCTCGGGGATTTATTGGCAGTGGCGCACAGGTGCCCAAGCACGCGGCCGGATAATTGCACGGGGCGCCCGATGATTCGAGCTACGAAATCCAGCGACGACGGCTCAATCGATGCGCGCGCGTTGCTACTTCGTTCGTTCTTCTTTCTTTCTTTTTTTTTTTTTGTTCTTTTGGCTAAATCCGCAAGCGAGATCGTTGCCGGGACGGCTAAATGAAGATGTTGAGCGTTTGGATGAAAGCTGTAATTACTCGGCGATCTCTCTCGTAAGCGGAGGGGGTTAATGGGCTCTCCGGGGCCTTTCTATATCTACCCCGGGCGTTGATTGTTCGACGCGCCTACTTCGAGATGGATACAGGCGGAGGCGAGCTTTTTACCCAACGATTCGCAGGTGGATATTGTGTACACGGGTGTGTGTGTGTGTGTGTGTGCGCGCGCTGATCAAGACACGTGCGGTTACGCTAAGTGATTTTTTTTCGCACTGCTCTCAAGTAACTTAGTATTTCACCACCGTAGTACGTTGAGTATTGAAAATTATCGTTGATGTCGGTTATTCTTAATATTTTTCATCGGCGCGACAGAGTAGAAGTACAATCGAGCAAAGCGTCGATCTATCCTCGGCACACAAAGCTAATTTCCATCCCTCAATTCCCGCAACGTACCAGAGCACGACCCTCGTATACCGCCAATAAATAACAGAAGCGACCGCGAGACCGGACAAACGGTCTCGGCGCGTATTATTCTAAAACTGGGAAAAAGCGAGAGCCGAGCATGAACGCGTACCTGCCCGATCCGCATTCGTCACGTCCAGCGGTGAATCGTGAATCGTAGGTCGGATTGCGCAGCCGTTGGAAGAGAGGCAGCTCTTATTCCAGTAACCCCACTCTTAAACATTCACGCGGGCTGAGAACGAGAAGCGGAAGGGAGAGCATACAGGCTACGCTTCTCATTTCCCTGCGCGCACCGCCTCCCCGACCCTTGCAACCCCAACGGGTGCGACATATGCCCCGCACAGCGCATTATGCAGACACCGGCCAACGGAGAAACCGCTCAAACTCCCTCCCCCCCCCCCTCTGCCCCACCCCTCTGCTCTTAGTAGCCTTGAGGGCAGGCTTATTGGTTTTTCACTTTTCCCGCGCATAATTATTATAACGCGGCGCTGCCTCGATCGGGCTCATTTTTCTCAAAGACCCGACCCCGGGTATACGCGTATGCTTTGTTCCGACACACCCTGCGATTTTTCGGCCTTTGCGTATATTTAACGGCTCGAGGGACATGTTGATCGTGAGTTTTGCGTTAAAGCGGATCTTTCTCTTTCGTGATTAATGAAATAAGATATGCAGCGAATGTTCGATTTATGCTCATGTGTTTTGCGAATCAGGGAGAGAGTCATTGTTAGGGGCAGGGGAGAGTAAAACGAACACTTTAACTATCGAGAAAAGTAAAATTTTGGACGCGATGTTTAACTAACAATCAGAACCTGTATAGAAACACGGAAATGTGAAGAATCTTCTTCCGTATTTATTTTGGAGTGCGGTCTATTGCAGGCTTGGCTTTCGATTTCCGAGGCCAGAAATAGGTAAACACGAAAAGAAGCCGCTAGAATAAGAAGCAGTGATGGAGGAGGCAGGAGGGCTGCGAAGACAGATGCCGCACTATACACCTCCCCTTAGCCTTCCTATTTTCTATTAATGCGAGAAGCATGTAATTCGCAGGAGCCAAAGACGTTCTAATAAAAATATGACGCCAGAAGAACGATGATCCCGAGCGCTGCACGAGTCTAGCCTGGTTACCGCTGGCAGAAAGTTTCTGTACGATAGTGAGCGGCATACGGTCGAAGGGGGGCGACGGAACGTGAGTGGGCGAGAGGATGACCGAAGAGTAGGGGAAGCTATCGTTGATTTTCTCTCCTGGAAAAACTACGAGTACTCGCTCATTCGTTATCTCCTTCCGTTTGTATTTGTTATGAAACGCGTGGTTTATTATATATCGATCTTAGTTTTATAGGTAAACATGCGGATGTGAAATACAAGATTAATTTGTCCTCGTGGAAAACGTGCGGAAATGCGTTAGTTTCGACAATAGCATAAGCAGGCCGAGGAACAACTCCCACAATCTAATCCACTCAATTCCGGCGCTTTCCCACAAGGAGAATTCAAAACCCGAGCATTGAGTGTATGCGCCAGGCAACATTCCTCCGGAGGCCAACAAATGACTCCTTAATAGGAGAGTAGAGAGAAGCGGAAGGAGGAAAAGAGGGAGGACGCACCGAGACCAATCGATCAGCGAGAGCGACAATACCGTAGAGTCCTCCTCTACCCCCCCCCCTCTTTGGGTCCAGCGAGAAAGGAGTCCAGGCACGCGCGAAAATCTGCAATCGCTTTTGCATTCCCTTCTCTCTCTCTCGTGTCTACGCCCCCTTCCTTCCGTCCGGAGCCTTTTGTATTGGAAAAACCCTTTCGGACTTGGATAATTGGATGGGCTCGCGCGTTCGGTAGCCGATGGGGTATGAAAAGCGGCCGGAAACGCTGGGGACGAAGCTTTGTCGAGCGGGAGGCGTCGACTCCTGGACAAACGCGAGCTGCGACCACGCCCTGACCGTTTTTGGATAATTTGTACGCGGTCTTTCTATTGGGACCAACAGGGCCGTGGATTTTATGTGGATGGGACTGCGGAAGCAAGAGCTTCTGCTACGCGTAAATGTGGTTTTCCGGATGATGCTGAGGTATTGTAAAAAAACATTGTCAATTACGAATATTTAAAGATACTTTGTAATAAATAAAAATATGTAATCAAAGTTATAATGATTAGAAATCTACAAGCTAAGCGAATTTTGCCGAATAAAAAGAGAAAAAGGGGGAAGAAAGAAATAAATATTCCAAGGGGTGTAAGAGATGAATAAATTCAATAATCTACCCCAGAGAACAGGAGAAGAATCCACGAAATATTTTCGAAAAATCGGTGCCCGGGGTCTTTAAATAACAGGAAGCGGAGCGTTCCAGACTATAGCTCGGACACAAAGGCAAATCTTACGTCACGGCTAGCTACGCAGCATTACGGACATGAGCCTGTAGCAAAGAAGGGGAGCGGGATAGAAATAAAGAAAAGGAAGTTGACGTCGGCTCTACCTGCGATCTATATATACATATACCAATATATAGGCGCGCTTTCCCACTCGCGTATAAAAATAAGTCGTTGAATTTCGCGCTGCTCCAGGGGGGAAAAGCATGGAAATAAAGAAGGATCGAATCTGATTCGGGGAGGGGGGCGGGAAGACATTATTTCCACGCGCGGCACAAAAGAGAGACGCCGAGTAGAGCGAGCGCGCGTACAGTCCGACGGTCGACTCGATTCCGATGACTCTCCTCGAATCTGCAGAGGGGAGTTAATTTGGAAGATCCTGGAATACGTCGAATAGAGTTGATAGAATTTGGGGGAGAGAACGTGTGCTGCACTTGCGATAATTGCCGTGACAATTATCAGTACTACATTTAGATGGTAATATCGAAAATTCGGATACTGAGTATTTCGATAATAATTAATATAAAGTTGTTTTGTTTACTGGTACTGGGCGTTTAAAAAAAAAAGCTACAGTTTTAGGGAATAAAAGAAAAAAAACTCACCTAGAATATACACTATCCTCTACTCCGACCAGTTGTATGTAAATGTCGAGTTCTGAATTAAAGCTTGGAGGAGAAAAAAACACTCCGTCTTTCACCCCTAGTATTACCCATGAGCAAGCGAAAGAGAACAGAAGTATCCCGTCCAACAGAATCCCGGTTGCACCTGAGGCCGGAAATGACGCGGTACAAATATTTCCCATACGCCGCTGCGCAACAGCATCCCCTCACTTGCTTATCCATCAAAGCGCGAAATAATACGGCAAAGAAGAAGAAGAAGAAGAGAGAGAAGGGAGGGATGAGTTAGAGGGAAATAAAAACGAAATGCGAAATTCGGGAGTGTATCCTCCCGTGCGTGTGTGTGCGGAGGGCATTATCCCAAGCTATTGACGTTCCGGGCCCTGCACCCTTCCTATTCATGTAACAATAGCCGTGTGTCCTCTATCGAAAAGGGACGGTTCGAGTCATCCCTCGACTGATGTTCTGCGCCCACGCGAGGACGCACTGTGGGAGTCGAGGACGATCCGGTTTACATAATTTTTCCCAGGCCAACTATACTCTCCTTTTTTTTTTGAAATCGCGAGATAGATGCGTAACCTGTAGCGCTTGGGGTACGTATGGTACGAGAACGAAAGGTGTTCGAGACACGACGATGGCTAGCACTGCGTGTGTTCTTTCACGGAAAAAGAGAGGGTATTTTCTAGCTTTTTTTTCTTCTTATGAGGCGCTTGACTTTGTCGCCTAGAATGGTGCTGGCTGTTTACAGTTTTTCAAACTTCCAGTTCAGCAAGATACATAAAGCTTTTTATTAATATTTTACGAATTGCCGGACACTATTTCCCGATGTAATATTGTCTTACAAATGATGAAAAAAAAACTCGTAGAACGATATAAGTCTTAATTAGGAAAATTAATTGCCCAGAATAAAATTGCAAGTCTAAATTAAAGGAGCCAATAAAATTCGAAGCAGAAACACGGCAGTAAAAATAAAATATAACGTCCATTTACCAGGGCATCGTCAATTTGCTCGCGCGCCATCTTGGCACGTTGCGCAAGCAGAGGAAAAAACAAAAAGCCCAACCCCCCTCACGCCATTACAAGTCTAACAGCAAAGACTCTCACACATACACAGATCCATCTGAAATGCACTTTAGGTACTCACACACACACAGCCAAAGCTTCAACTCCAAGGAAAGAGGGAGCCGTGCTGTTCCCCCAATCTCATTAACCCCTTCCCTCTCCGAGAGAGTTCGAGCTAACCCGTAGGGGAGCTAACCCTTCCGTGTTGTCATGGCAACCCGCTCGTCCCTAGTAATGTCGAGAGGCCAAGCTAGCAGAGCTACCTGCTACTACGCGTGCAAGGTGAATTTTTCCGATACTTTCGTTTGTTTTCCTGCATCTTTCTCTCTCTTTCTTTTCTTCATTGTTTGGGATTTAGTGGGACATGTGCTATTTTCGAAGGGGGAGGGAGGGAGCATAGGTGTGCCTTAGCTTTTTTTTTAAGGGATGATGAATTATGGCTGGTACGCGCGCGCTGTCTACATTAATCCAGCAGTCTTTCATCCCCCTCTCTTTCGAGTACTTTATCGGTTTGTAGTCTCTCACTCGATTAGTCAATAAACTTTGTTGGTAATAGGGCTTTCGCTAATGATCGGATTTTTTGGTCTGGGATTGATATTGAGTTTTCTTTTAATATGAGTAACTTGCGCTTTTAAATTCATTTCTATGCCTAAGATCGCCATTGTGAGAATTAAAAACAAAATCATCGGGTCAAAATAAAGAATAGCCCTCGAGGGGCGAAAAAACGCGGAAATAAACAAGTCGCCACGAGTTGCGTAAGAACAACAAGGAGATGTGATAAAGAAACTTGGGTGGCATGAGGCAAAAGAACTCTCTCCTTCTCACTTTCTTTCTCTCTCTCTCCCTCTTTCTCTTTTGAAGCGCGTGGAAATAAAAGGAGTTCCAAACTTCCTTAGGCGATATTTATAAGAAGGGTGCCGCTGCTGCTGCGAAGAAAAATCGGCAAACATTTTTATCCGAAAAGGGCGGGGGTAGATGCTCAATAAAAAATGAACCAAGCTTTCGGAAGCCACCCCCCCTCCCCTCTCGTGCGCAACATTCCGCGGCTGGCTTAATAAAAAGCCGTGAGCCGCCTTCGTTCCGCACGTACTACAACGCGCAGCTGTATAATCCCCCATCGTAGTCGCACGTGGCTCGCCTCGCAACTCGTAAAAACACGGGGAGGGATCGATAATTAAGGGCGCTACCTTCGATTAGACTAACAGATTTTTTCGAATATTCGCAAGAGACTTGACGCAGACTCGTCTTTTCCCACGCCGTCTTGCTGAAGGCATTCGTGACAGAGCATTCCTGTCAAAATACATAGTCTGGAAACCCTTTTGCTGCTGTACGTGTGATCGATCGGTGCCGCTGATCGGCTCGCCCGAGTTTCCAACGTACCCGAGCAAGGCCGATGTTTTTCAAGATAACAGAAACTGCTTCTTTGAATACATCGAAATCTTGTCTCTTTCTGTATATCTTAAAAGTGCTCGAGATGATCCGGATGCAGTCTGTGTTTGCCTAGCGCGTTTTTAAATGAAAGGGTTCCAAATCAACCGACACAGAGTAGAATATCCTAGTCGTTTTTTTCTTATTTTTCATTTTAAGATTAACACGCGAATAATTTTTATCGCAAACGAACTTCCCCATCTAATTATCTTCAGCAAGGGGGACGACAAAAAAAAATGCGCCGATACGGAGAGCCGATAGCTCTCGCACTCCCCGTATAAATTTCCCTGCGTATATAATCCAGGCGTTGCTGCCGCTACTACGGCAGGAGGAAAAATAGAGTTCGAAATTAAAGAAGGCTGCGAGGCTCCCGTTTCCCAGTCTTCCTTTTCCCCGGCTTCACCGAGGGGCAGAGAAGCGTTGGCGGAGGGATCGAGAGCGAGTTTAATGATATTCCTGATTACGCTGGCACGTGGAAACCGCGGGGCGCTCTTCTCTCTTCGCTTCTTTCCTTCCTCGCCCTCCCCCACTCTGCCTCTCGAGAGCCCGTTAAGTCCTATACCACCCTCGGCCTTCTTTTTCCATTTGCGCTTGCAGACGCTACTCGAGAAAAAAAAGACAGTCTGCTTGTCTCTTATTCCGCGGCTAGAAACGACCAGGCTCTTAATTTTTGCGCGTGATATTCCGGGCTTTTTATGATGCTTTTTAGTAGCTAAGCTTGGAAAGTTCGAAACTCGTATCATTCGAGACGCCGATAAATTATCAAATTTATTTCATTGGTTAGTTCGTAATTTATTACTGAAATTAGACTATTCATTCTGTTATTTTATTCTTTTGCACAAGTTTCTGTATTTTTTAAAGCTCTTTTCATTGGACTTTTAATTTTTTGTTGCCCGATATAGAATGGTGTATTGGAATAACACATAGATACGCTTAGAGTTTCATTCCTTCTTTCTTCCTTTCCTTAAGTAAAAAGGAGTATTGATTTTACCTGAGAGGGTTGAAAGACGAGGCGCCTTGGTTATTCCATAAGAAAACTTACTTCCAATCTTTTCACTCTTATCCTTCAATACAGATTATTGTTATTGCTACTACCTATAATTTTTTCCAATTCTCATTTTGTTTTTATTGGCTTTTCTATAAGTTTAATTAATCCCTTCTAAAATTATTTCACGTAAATTTTGAAGATCAATATTTTTCAATTTTTCATTTCAACAAAAGAATGATAGAAAAGCCCTTATAACTCTCCAATAGCAAGACACTACCATTGATGAGTAATGTTCACAAAAACATTAGCATAAGCTTATCGACAAAAGTTTCATCCTTTGTAGAAAAACGTAGACCGATTTTTCGTCTTCTCCAAAATCTGATCTCCTGGCAGACGTAGAAGCTGCATGCGTACGCGCCTTATCGGCGCTATCTGTCATCCGGCTATGCCTCATCGTCGTTTGAACGTAGCTTTGCTTGGGATACCTTTTCAGACCTCTCTGTAATCCTGATAATTACACGTTCGCGCTGTGGAAGGCGAGGGGTAAGACTACCTCTTCTTTGCCAGATCTCCACCGGCAATTTGTGGTTAATTAACCGGTTAAGTACCTGTGCGTTTTTCAAATGCGATAATGAGCACGTCGATGACGCGGTGTCTCGACGGATGCTATTTAGTGCCTTAGTGCTTAGATCGCCGATGGAAGTTTCGTTAATGCGACTACCGTACGTCTACTCTTAATTTTGTGTTTCGAATTTTGCCAGCAATTTATTTGAGTCTGATAAACTGTAAAAACGTGGTACAAAATACGTTGTACATGAATATAACGGTAAAGACCAATCCGACCAGTTCGATCAACAATGGTTTGCGACTATATAGAGTCGGAAGAGAGAAGAAAGCAGCTGGGATGCAAGATTTTATAAGCCGTGCACTGTGCAGCCGTTAAGAGCATGAAGCGGTCCAATTCCGGGTCTGCAGCTTCGCGCATCCCTTCGGACACAGCCGCGTGCCGGAGGCCCTAGTATTGCACAATCTCCTATAGACTGTTGTAAATCAGACAAGATAGCGAATGATTTATGAGTTGAGGACATGAGTTTTGTGCAATTCTGGAGCGCTTATACCTGCGGATGTCCAGGTAGGTTTAGAAACAGCCCTCGCCGTAAATTTAGATTGGGGTTAGTTCGATTTTCGCGTATAACTAGAGCGCAATAGGTTTATGGTGAGAACGAGAAATGCTTTACTTTCCGATGGCCCAGAATTGTGTAAGCGCACAATTATTTGCTTTTCTTTTCTTTCTTTTTTTTTGAGATAAGTGACGTAAGTCAAGGCGACGTGACGCTTATTTTGGAGGATTTTGATTGTGGGCTCAAAGATGGTTGTAAAATGTAGCAAATGAGATGTAATACGATAATGGGTTATTTTTTTGTCCTTTCAGTTTCTGAAATTGTAGGTTTTGAGATTTTATAAATTTATCTGTGCCAAACAAGATATGGTTTGTATAATTTTTTCCGACTAGATGTATTTTTGAGGTCTTACTTGGGTAATGCCAACGACGTAATGTCATAAGTCAAATTACTGTACGTTGAGTTTTGTCGAAGGCAATTGTCACTGCGAGCTCGTAAAATTTGTTATCTGATAAAATTCGCAAATAAGAATTTGGTTCGCCATACAAATTTTCGGCGCCTCCAAGTTAGACGATATAAAGACCAAGGATTAAACTAAGTTAACAGTTCGGTTGAAGCTTCAAATGAAATAACATTCAACTCTTTATAATTTCATAATTTCCTATTTTTTTTCTCGAAAAAATGATTCGTCTTTTAAGCTGCATATTAGTAATCGCATTTTTTGTGCAAAATTGCACAAATGCCGTAAGTTTTAAGAGTAATTTTACGAAATTCTTAAGAGGTAATAATAAAAATTATTTACTTTTTTTTGTTTAGGCAAAAGTTACAGATATCGTTATTGAATACGTTAATCCCAAATACATTGAAATTAAACTATTAGAAGTCAAAGTAAATCAAAATGATCATTCGGAAAGTACAATTGATTTAGTTGCTCGAGTGATTAAAGATTTTCCTCAAGATACAAGGGTAAGTTTCGTTCATGTTTTATGTATAAATTTTGTAAAATTTACTTTTTAATTAATGATTAATATAAATCGACTTGCAACATTTTCATTTCGTATGTGTAGATTACCGCCAGGATGTACGTTCTTAATGCCCAAAATCAAAAAGGAAAAAGAATATACAATGCTCGCATACAACTCTGCAAAAAGGATGAAAAAACTGAAAATCTACCAACATTTTTCAAATTGTTACAAAGCAGAAGTGAATGCGTCAAAAAGGTAAATTTATCGTCAAATTTTCAAATTGAAGATAGAAAAAATTTTATTAACATTAATAATTTAATGCAATCACAGGGACAATATCAAATAAATAATATTAAGGACTTCGATTTTGCAAGTTTAGTCCCAGATCTTGATAAGAAAGGTCAATTTTTCAAGCTCGAATTCACAGTTAGTAGTTTCTGGAGTGGAAGAATACTCAAAGGCTACAATATTATACAGACGACGAAAAGTGTTGAAAATACTTTGCCTAATAATTACGCCCCAATACAATCGAATCCTTCTCAAAACAGATACAAGCAATGACAAATACTCAAATTTCAATCTTACTTAATTATGTAAATTAATACAACCACATTATATTTAATTTTTGTCTTAATCTTTCTGTATATAATAATTTGTATAAAATATAATTTTTTATCTCCTAATAATCCGTGCTCTTGTTTATAAAATTGATAAAAATTTTGTTATTTTTAATTTTTTACATTCAAGGTGCAAAAGTGTAAATAATCTTATCTTAAATCTCAGTAATCTTGACAGTTATTTTGTAGTAGCTCCAATTTACTTATCGTCAGACCTACGTAATACATAGTTAACGTCCGGCTCTACTCATAAAAAACTACCTCTTAACAGCCAGCTATAACTACTACAAGTTCGATTGCCCCTCCTAAAAAAAACGCATAGGCATACTTTCATAATCTCAAAAAAAGCGCACAAGAGAGGAGGAGGGTTACACAAAGAACAACCTCTCAAAAAAACGGGAGAAAGAAAAGAAAAAAAAGGAAACGCGATCGAAAGGTTTTTCCTGCAGCTTCGATGGAGAAAAGCCCAAGAGAGAGAGAGAGAGACACACATAGGCACATACAGAGTCTGTGCCCGTCATTGTGCATGGAATTCAAAATAAAAGCACGCGCATGGACCGATGCGGAGGAAAAAAAAATAAAAAGGGAGAGAGAAGCGGGCGCATTGCAGGAAATTCCGCAACGCGTGCGGCGGCTCTTATTGTGCCGAGTGTGGGCTTTGTCAAGGTCCTTTCCTCTTATAGGATGCAGCAGAGGTGAAATTGCCGGGCTATCGCTGCCGAGAGATCTATCCCTCTTCGACTATTGGGAGTATGATGTTACCTCCGATCGTCCATCTGCTTACATCTCATTCGCTACAAGACACACTGCTTCGCAGAGCTTTATCAGACTGCTGTGGCAGTATGTAAAAACAATCGCGTAATCCTCCTTTTTATATACCAGTTCCTCAGCTAATGTCGAGTAAACAAACTTGTCACTTTGTAGCACGTGGCAAAAATTTTTATCATTGAGCATACACTTGAAAAAATACCTTTCTTTCTCGCGCGTGTCAATGTCAAACGAAAAATTGCGATATTTGCTGTGAGAAATACAATAAAAAACAAGAAAAAGAAGAGAAAAATAAGAGAACCATCATTTTAAATACCAAAGCCGCTCGGATGTCACTTTACTCACTCAAACTCTTTGACACACACGTTTACAGATACGTGTGAGCAAAAAAAAAAAAAAAAGAGTCCAAAAAAACCGCGTCTGCTTGGTGTCTCAATATACGCGTATAAAAAGCGCGTGGCGACATCGCAAGCAGCCGGATGCTTACAGGGAAACCCGAGTATTAAGCAGGGGAAGGGAGCTAATTTTCCCGAGGTCGCGTTGTGTAATGCGAGTGGCGCTTTTCCAGCCCCCCGCTTTCGCAGACCGATCCCTGTGTCCTCGGGGCGGGGGTGAAGAAAGAAAAGCTGCCGATGATGAAAGCCATGCGCAACAATACCAGGTTAGAGGGAGGAACATGAGGAAGCGATAACGTAGCAGGGGGGGAGGTTGGAGGATCTTCCTCTCTAAAGGCTCGAGCTACACACGTGCGAGTGTGGTGGAGAGAAGCTCGGGGTCTACTTGTTGAGCCGGCGTTTTCCTTTTTGTCGCTCCTCGCTTAGCCGCTCATCGCCTTTGTTGCCGGAACTGGACACGTTTACAGGGCCGAGAAAGAGAGAGAGAGAGAGAGAGAGAGAGAGAGAGAGAGAGAGAGAGAGAGAGAGAGAGAGAGAGAGAGAGAATGTGCGACGCCTTAACGAGGTCTTAACGAACTTTTCTCTTTCGGCCGGAGGAAAACTGACTTCAGCCCCCTGGTCGTAAAAATACGAAAGTACACCAGCAAACACATGAATTATATGCCAAGCTTACAATTTTTTTCCTTCTTCTTTTTTGACGCAATATGCTCTTGCCGCTAGTTTCCCCTTACGTTACCGGGAAAGCCGAGGAAAAAAAACATGAATAGAAGCCAAAACGAGCGAGAGAGAAATGCTCCAGCATACCTGATTCTTCACGTTCCTTTCGCTCTCGTCTTTTCTACGCCGGCGAGTTTGAAAATACATGTGGAGGCTGAGCCATCCTCGCATCCCTCGCGCGCGCGCGCGCCTTCCGATTTCAAGGAAATCACCCCGTTATACCGTTTTAGGGAACGATTTGTGGCTGCTGCGTATTTTTATTATTACACGCTGCTCAAGAGTCTTTGAGAGGCTGGAAAAAAAGTTGCTGGTCTACAATGATGCCCGGACAGGAATCGATTAAGACTCGTGGAAGAGAAGTTCCGGTCGGATTTTAACGGAGCTTGATTTTTTCATTCATTGTCGACTTTTTTGTACTACTTTTTATATAAATTTTCGTAAATATTTAATTATCATAATTCTCAAGACGTATATAAGTAATACGATTGACGACCAGTACATTATCGAATTCGTCACAGTATCAAGCGAGCTCTAGATCTTACATTATTAAGATAATACTCGAAAAATTCCTCGAATTTGCAGTCTCCTGATCAAATCGAGAAATGTCGTAACCCACGCTTTGCTAAACAAAATAAAAAGGGGACAGGGAAAAGGTCGGCAAGGCGAGGCCGTCACAGTCGTAAAAGTGTTGCGTGTCTGTCAAGCCAAGCGTTATAATCGGAGATTAATCGCCGCACAGCTCAGTAAGAACGACGACGAAGAGAAAAGGAAAAGAGAAAAAGAAAGACGCAACCGTTCGACTCCCTGTGTACGTCGTGTGGAACTGGTACGCGCAGGTACAGGCTCGCCCCCGCGTCCCCCAACTCCATTGTGCTACGCGACAATTACTCATGGATTAGAGCGAGAATTTGCGATCGAGCCCTGCCTCTGTCCTTCCTTTTTCTCTCTTCTAAGCTTTTTTTTTATGCCTGTGATGTACCGGGGACTTGTTGGATTCCTTGCCGTGTTCTTGACTCCTGTGCCGCACTCTTGATCTTCGTGTTTACGACGATGGCCGGTTAAAGCTTACTGGTGAATTTTACGTGTGGTCTAGTGTTTTATTTGACGAGTTTTTGTTCAAGAATTTATAAGGAGTTTTATGAAAAATTATGATAAACAATTTATCAATAAATGTTGTAATGAGTGCAGACGCGTATATGTGTGGAGTAAATCTGTGCACCATTAGATTGTAATGAAAATAGGCATTATGACCAATAGTCATATCTGCACCCAAAAAAAATGATAAAACGGACTTAGAGTGATTAGAAATCAAACGACAACTTCAGCTGGACGTCGCCTTAAAGTCGAAAGACAGCCTCGGCTGGCGACGTCTGCCCAAGATCCCCACCATCTCTTCCTTCTTTGTCACGAGCGTCCGGTGCAGCGTCTGGATGCTCGAAGGGGCCTTAGCAAAGGATGCAGCCACCGGCTGTTACGTAAAAGGGGCTAAGGGCCGGCCGCGTTCCTGGAAGGAGCGCACATAAAAGTCCCAATACATCACGAGCCGCGCATTTTCCGGCCTTTCCTTCTCCCCCTCCCTCGAAGAATAGGGCGCGGGGGTGCAACCCGAGCGCCGATGTCTCAACGCTCGAACAATGGCCCCACACATCAATATACCTTATCCCCTCTCCTTATTCTCCTTACGATGAACCTCTATACGATTTCTTACGATTCGATCGCAGTGGAAACTCGCGCGCAATCCTCCCTCTCTCTCCCTTTGCCGATCCCCCGTCTACGCATCATCCACCCTCTTCTTTGCAGATCCAGCGAAGGGGGGGGGGGCCACAGCCGATCTGTTTTCCTTGGCAGGACTGAGGATTTTTCCTTCGCGACAATGAGAGGCTTCCTTTTTGTGTATAGACTCACCGATTTCTCGGCCGCCGCTTCTCTTCTTCGCTCTCCTATATGTCGATGATTCTTTCACGCGCCAGGGGGGCAATGCCCCCGGCTCTCGAGGGCCTCTCGCCACTTGCGAGTCTTACCGACTCTTTGCATCGAACTGTAAATGCACATGTGTTTGTACCAATCATTTCCCTTTCCAAGTTATCAATGAGAGTCGAGATACTGAATTTCGTTGAAGCGTATAGCCGTTGATTTTAAAAAATTGTGTAACACACTGTTTTTGAATATCGAGCTTCCGTTATTATCAATCATAATCAACAATATGAAACTGCACGTACCTTATCAGGAAGTAAATCCGTTAGAGCCGTTACGCCATAAAACCTTTCTTTCAAAAATTGTAAATTCAAAAATCACGCTGATTATGCAAGACCAAGTACGCAGCGTAAAAACAGGGTATCCGTATGCGTGTAAGCACAATGAGACTTAGGCTTGCCGAGGGCGAAATTTCGATTCTAAGCCAAATACGAGAAAAGCTGGCCCAGTCAGCTGTTACGCACTACTCATATAGGCCCCCTTGGCACTCTTTCTCTCTCTCTTTCTCTTTCAATTCAAATAGGCAAAGCCCAAGGCAGGCGGACTTGTCGAATACATCCTAAAGACGCTTGATCCGGCGCTCCTCGAGAGGACAATCGCGCGGTGCAGCTGCAACGTGTGCAGGCGCGCACGCCCGGCGGCCTCTCGAATTTTCACGCGTCACGGACACACGTCGATCGTCTTCTCCTTCGTCGTCTTCTTTTCCTTCGCTTCTCCCCGCTGTCTCTCTTACATAATGGAGCGAGTCGCGTTATTTTAACATTCATGACCCCTCGAGGAGCGAATGTGTCGCTGCCCTTTTTTTCTAGCTCTCCTTCACCGCCGTGAACGACACCCGGGGAGATTTTCCTCGTCTGCTGCTTCTTGGATTGGGTTGCACCTTGATGCTCTTCTTTTGTGAGTGTCATTTGAATAGGGAATATGCGAGAATTATGATTCGAGAATGACCAAAGCTTGTGTGTATATTGAAATTTCATTTCGAGATGATTTCATTGTGTTGAAAAAAGTGCGAGTTTTAATGAGTGGTAAAAAAAATCGGCATGCGTTTCAAAACTGTATCCGTGTAAAAAAAGATAGCAACACATAAATGTACTAATAGTCGATCAGTCAGTTACAAAAGTGTCGCGTAGCATCGTAAAAATAATCGAAGAGAAAATAGGAAACGAAAATAGCAAAACTCTAGTGACGAGTAAAGCCCTCTTCGACGGAAAAAAGGCGTTCGATCTCGCGAGGGAGGTGCGACACGCGCTCGATCTCGATCCTTCCTCTCGGAAAAGCTTCCGTCGCGGCTAAGGAAATCGGAAAAAAAGAGAGACTGGCAAGTAAAAGCAGACGCGTGCCTGACAGCCGGAATAAATAATAAAGGCCCCTCTTGCGTATTGTTGCGGCGTCTCTTTCTCCCTCCAGCGAATATCCACTCCTTCGATCCCGAGGATTATTGTTCGGGCGCGTGGACCTCGCGGCGATCGCTCCCCATACGTTATTTTCCTTTTTTTTCTCTTTCTCCTCTACTTCTTATTCTTTTTCTTGGATTCGGCTGGAAAATTCGTTTCCGGTGCAAAGAAGATAGGGGGGAGGCAGGGTTTGCTTGACGCGACTTTGACGGCTGGCCCGATGATTGGTGCGGGACGTAAAGAAAACTCATGACGGATACGCTCGACGTAAACAGACCGCTCTTGTCTGCCACTGTTTTGGAAAAATCTGTTTGAAAAAATCGAGATGCCGGCTTGCCTATCGTTTAAAAAAATTTGAGACTTGACCTGTCAATGGTAGGCAAATTTTCATTCGTTTACAACACTTTTCATCTAAATTTAAAATAAATTGAAATATTTACTGCGTAGACGAAGATACGTACATTGTCAGCCTCGTGACTAAGCCGTACGTTCTGAACAGCCAAAATTAAGCTACTGCGAAAAACACTCGCAGCAGCGCTACAAAACAAAAGACCAGCAGTAGGCGTGCGTTAACAAAAGAGTCAAAAAGCTGAGAAATGAAGGCTGCTCGCGCGCGAACGCGCCAAGCAAGAGTGAGAGACGGGGAGAAAAGAAGAGCGTGTCCCAGTGGGGCGAAGAACGAGAGCCAAGGGTAAAAAGGGGTAGTAGAGCTTTGAAGCCGAAGGCAAATCCGTTTGCCGACTGCCGAAAAGCCACTAAGCCATCGGCCGAGCACTTAAGGGGTTAGCTCTCCCTCTCTGGCCGTGTAATTAAAATCGACGCGCAGACAGGACCGCTCTCGAATTCCTTGCCGGATAATGCGCGATTTTCATCTCGGCTTGGCTATAGAGGCAGGTATAGGGGCAAGCTTCTCTCGTCAGCGCCGGGGATTTGCGGGAGCTGTCTCAACCCCATCGGCGCGCCGCGGATTTACACCGGTTCTCAGGAGCATCGCCTCTCGTCTTTTCAGCGAATATAATTGGGACGATGAGTGGGCGCCTAGACTCCTCTTGCCAGATTGCCGCTCTGTTGTTTGCGCCTCGGCTTGTGGATTAATGCAGAAAAAAGGGTCGATCGGCTGCTTTCCCGGTATTTCTCTCCTATTTTAATTATGTTGCTTTTTACTCGTCTGCAATAAAGCTTATTTTTAGAAAAATTCCACAATTATCTTGAAATTATGTTTGCTCCTAGCTTTTATTCGAGACGATGAAAATAGAATGGGGAGGTAAACAAAAATTGGCCTTGACGTGTATTGGAGAAGAGCCGGTAATGGCGATAGGCCGACGGCTTAGTCATAAGAATACAAGTTCATTGTTCAGAAGCTGTGTGGCCCTGTACAGAAAAATATCCGCTGTGAGTATTATTACGATCCATTAAGATCTCAGGTGACGCGCTTTCACATTTACCGGTAATTCCGGAAGGTACCGAGAGAGAGCCAGCTCCCGACGGATAAATATGTCTGACGACAGCTCCGGCCATAATCGATGTGGATCAAGCAAATGATCTTCAGGCTGCAGATCGTCGTTATCATAAAACCGCAAAATTACGTCAACAAAACCCAAGGCCCTAAGGCTTGAACTAAACCGCAGACGTGCTTAAGACGCCCGGTGCGATGCGGTAGCCCGATGATTGGACTCTGGCGCGACTATTCGCCAGCGCATACGCAAGTGTCAGACGTGGTGCCACTGGGTCGTTGGAGGAATAAGCACAGGCGGCCCGACTTCGACTGGTGCGAGAGAAAAAAATCGCCGTTCAAAGGAACGGACGGAGAAGAGCGCTCGACCTCCTTTTGCGTGAGCTCGCAGCGCCAAAGGGATGCTGCGCGCGGAGGGGCCCTTCGAAAGAGTGATGGCTTCCTTTCCGGCGAAAAAAAACGGGAGAGAGAGAAAAAGGAGAGGGGAAGGATGAGTCCGCAACGCTCTGGTTACGCGCGACGGAGTCGGCTTGGCTGGACAATGGCCGAGGATGGCCCACATGTGCAACGTGTCTACGTTACAGGTTAAAAAAACGATTGATCAGAGAAATTTGTGAAAAAATAAACATTTTTTTTTATCCAAACAATACGCAATGCAAGTGTCGCTGTTAAAATAAATAAAATAAATTTTCCACTCCAATAAATATATATAATGAAAGAATTGTCTGGAAATTATTTAAATATTTTTTTTAACTTAGCCAGATTTTATGTCGGTGATATAATAAAAAGGAAATAAAATTTAAGTTCATAAAAATTTTGAATTATTATTGTCTGTAAAGTTTTTAAGCAGAATGAAGGCTTTCGTAGTCAGCATTTTTATTGTAGGAGCATTTTTCATTCAAGAGCATGAATGTCTCGTAAGTTAACAATTTAGATTATTTTATTTAAAAAAAGGATTAGTTTTTTAATAAAATTTTTTCAATTGTAAGCTAAAAACTACAAAAATCGAAGTGGTTACTTTAAATACACTATATGCGAATAGCGACACATTGCAAGTTAAAGTTCAACCTCTCAATGCAACTTACAATTTCGAACTGTTTCACTGGAATTTAGCAACCGATTTACCAGCAGACATAGCAGTAAGTTTTTCAACCATATTAAACTGTATTTATAACGATTAATTGTTTGTTTAATTTTTGAAAATCTAGTTGAGGGCAAAGATTTATGTCCTTGATTCCGATGGCAATATAGGAAGGGAAATAACAGACGTTACAATTTCTGTCTGCAGAGAGAATCGATACCGTCAGTACTTGACTAATTTCCTGACAGTACCTAAAGAAAAATTAAATCTTAATAAACCATGCATACTCAAGGTATAGACAAATATGAACGTTTTTACGAAATAATTATAGTAACAATGTATTAACAATGTATACCTAATTATTTTTAGGGCGATTACCATTACTTGGAGGTTGGTCAAGTAAAACTAGAAGGATTGATTCCAAATTTGAAAGATTATGGAACTACGTTTTTAATAAAGAATACATTATTTACTAACCGTGATTACATAGTACAGTGGGATAGTGTACAAGAAACAGTTGCATAAACATGAGTTTTAAATAACGTAAATCAGTTAGAAATTTTATTCTACTAAATAAATTATTTTCAACTGCAAATTATTTTCACATGCTTTCTCTTAAGTCCATCATCTCGACAAGTTCTATCGACCTTCGGAAAAATCGAACATACCATCCGAGCTTGGCAAGCGGTAAAAACCAAAGGTCCCAAAAAGGGAAAAAACCTTAAGATCAGTACATTATGAGTGTCCAGTCTGTTCGTTCCCGTAGCACTGAGGAGTCTTTTCACGGTACTTTGGCGGTGGTCGAAGTAAGGGTTGCGCGTTGTTTCGAGCAGAGGGAAACGTGGTCGGGCCCAATAAATCAGCTGCCCGCAACCGGGCTCTTCTCCACTAGCGTGTGCCAGCGCTACCGTCTGCTGTCTGGCATGGTTGCGCGCGCGCGCGCGCGCACCGTTCTTATACAAAATGAGCTCCGGGAATTTTCGTCCAAAAGGGACACTGCGTGTGTTTTTTGCTTCCCTCCTTTCTTTCACCCGTAGTACGGGACTTTCGAGGTCTCTTTTTCTTTTATCGTGCTAGTCTCGGGTTTTCTTCCTTTTTTTCTTTAGAGTCGCCTGGTCTTCGGTCGTTAGGGCTACTTTTACACTATGATCGCTGCCGATTGTGAACTGAATACCGAACAGGGAATAGTTCTCTAGCAAACCTTTTTACCATTAACTACAAAAAATTCTACAACTTTTCCAAATTCTTCGTTCCATCATTGAAATTTCAAGTTTATCCGCTAATAGCAGTTTGATAAAGGAAACACAGCATAAACCTACACTCCTTCGAGACATTGTGCCTCGTCGCGATCGGCGCTTTCACCGTTGTACGATCTGTCGCTAATGGTAGAGACGCGGACGCGCGTCGGGCCATTGAGAGGTGGTAGCTCGTGAAACGCGATCAGGATTTGCCGCTCGCCAGTCTTGTAAACAGACTTAAGGGGAGGGGAAGGTGTATCGAGGGTAGCTCATCGCAGTTTAATCCGCCTACGCGGTCTTTCCTCGAGTGGACGCCCTGAAATACACACAGTGCCTGGGCGACAATGAGCGCACACGGGGGGCTTCCTCCCGCACCCCGATATTTCGTTTTTTACCGTTACTTTTTCTTTCGAAGCTCTACTATTAGTCCTACTTATTCTTAGAATTGAATTTTCCGTAGTTTAAGCAAGCGCGAAAGGTTTACTGAACTTTTCAGAAGTAGCATCAAAGTATACCGGTCTAATGAAAGTTTGTACAAACGTGTGACACGTACCACTTGAGGAAAATCAATTAATTTAGGATAAATTCATTGGATTAAAGCTTGAAGATGAAGGCGTTGTAGTAGAGCGAATTTACTGGCTCTACATTCTTTTGTTATACATCCTTCGTTTTGTTTTTAATACTCGATACAAAAAAGAGCTTTTACGTGATGTATGCTTATATAAGATGAAGGTAGTAAGGGAGAATATTTATTTCGGCAAAGCGAGATCGCGTAATAAAAGACTCGTCGAGCGAGAGAGGTAAGATTTAGCTACGGGCCAAAGGGTTTCCTCGGCAAACTCTTTTACTCCGAGGGACTTTTCTCAAAGGTTGCTGGGTAAGCAAAGGATTACAAAATCTCGCGGCTCGACGCTTCGGGAATACGGATTAGCCACGAGAACGTGGCGCTGATTGTCTATTTCTTGAGAATCGATTTGCTCTCGCGCTTCAGCTACGCTATTTTCAGTCTTTTTAGCCTCAGCTTAGACTCGTTGGATTTGAGGTTTATTTGGGTTAGGCGGGTGGTTTATTTGGCTGCAGTGAAACATGCGCGAGATTTAAAGCTTTGAAAGACGATCTGTTAAATATATGGATTATTTTTCGTCGTTTGAAAAATGAAGCATGCAATGCCGAGCATCTTCAGTGTTCTTATTTTTTATCCTCATAGTCTTATCACTCACGTCTACATAAACTACAAAAAAAAAAGCTCCACCTTGCAAACGTTGAAAAAGGCGGCGCCAGGAATACCTGCTGGGAATAAGCCGGCGACGCGTAGAAAGGCCCATCAGCGTCGCGGCAAGATAAGAATCGTACTCTGGCTAGTGCCACACGAGGCGACTGGCGGCCGATTATTAGCTTCGAGGGAGGAAAAGCTCGCGCGTGTAACGGGGCCCTTCTCGCATCAGCTGCCTGGCCCATAAATTTTGACCCGTTTCCTTTCTTTCTCTTTCTTGCGGCTGTCCGGCCAGTTTGCCAGCGTAGAGCAAGGGTAAACTCTTTTCCTTTCTGTTCGCGAGCTCTCTTTCCCCGTGGCCCTCCATTTTTCACTAGGTAAGCCTTTGCACCCGTTTTCTGACGCCAACTGTGAAACTCATTTGTTACCCTGACTACGGTGAATGTAGAGACCTGGACATTGTCTGCCACAGAATGTAAGGAGCAACCATTTAGTTTTAACTTGTGCAATAGAATTTAAAAAGTGTTAATTTTAAATTTAAATGCATTAATTTAGTCTGATATTACTTTGGTAACAGCTATAAATAGTCATTGATCTTGAAACTAAAGCTCGAGCTATTGAAATTCCGGCAACAGATGCACTTTTAAACGCACCTCCCCTTGATAAAAACCGTCGCGTCCCATGAATTTCCAGAGACTCATGAAAGGATGCTGGCCGTCGCTAAGCAGCAGATAAAGGAAGAAAAAAAGAAGCCGAGAATAAGAGGGGGCGAGAGAGATAGAGGGGAGGGAGAGAGAGAATAGGAGAGGAAATAAGCGACTCTGAGTTATGACGGCCCGGTGCAGCGCGTATACACCGACACAGAGATCAGCGTCGGCGGCGGCAGCAGCAGCGTGAAAAGTGTAAAAGCCCCGAGAGAGAGGAAGCGGCCCACACTCGATCCTTCACTTGATCCCGCAGCCTCGGGACAACCTCCCCCAAACGTTTTGACTTTAGCTTCAAACCGGGCCTGGTTTCTCCCTTTTTACCGAAAATGCCCCGCTACGCCTGAATGTTATGAACGCGAGACGCGTGCACGAGTTTACGCCGGGGGCTTTGGCCTTTATTTATTAGAGCATAGCCGCTCTAATGCACTCCTTAAGCGCGCACCGAATTAGACCTTCACGTCTTTTATACTGGGGAACGCCAAATATTAGTTTGGACTTTTTTCTTTTTATCCAGCAAGGTCTTTCTAATCTGCAAAGGGTTGTAAGTGCTTGAAACTCGCTATGGATTTGTGTTAGTAAAACTCTTTGCAATTTGTAATATTATTCTGCATTTTTTAAAAACTATTTGTTTTTGTTTAAAATACTATCAAACTCTTCGTTAACAAATTGAACGATAACAACAAGTGTAAATGACGAATGCCGTTAAGGCTACAGCTGCGCCTTACTACCAATCGTCCATCTCGACCAAGATAAAAAAGAAAATCGACAACGATCTTCCCCCTCGAAAAAATGTCTAAAAAAGACAGAAAAAGGGATCGAATTCGAATCCTCGACATCTCCATTCCAGCCTGTCAGTCTATCCAAAAATAATCCATAGAGGCTGTCGCGTCCGATAAGCGTCGCGTCAGCCACAAATAGATTCATGAACTCAACAAGAATAAATTAGCATGTAGCGGGCCGTAAATCAGCATCAGTGCGCTTCGACTCCACTTTTCTTAATTACAAGCGCGTGCCAGCCAGCCTTTGTCGGCGGGTACATTTTCCAGAGAACGATCCTCTCTTACCCCCCCCCCCCTGCACACACACGCGCACATCACCTCTTTCTCGCGTACAGTCATTATACACGGTCTTGTACAACCGGAACAAAAGCCCGTCATAGTTAAGACAGGCGGCCCGTGGCTTGGTCACGAACTTCGGATTTTACGGGATTTTATGAAGATGTGTTCTTTAGGACTACTGCTGCTACTGTGCGACTATACAAAGCGAGTAATGCGGTAATTGAAAATTAATGTCTTCCTTGTGTGCACTCCTACCCCTCCCCCCCGCCCCCGGATACGGAGATAAAGTCGATTTAAAGGAAAGAAAGATAAAGCTACAGAAAAATATTCCGATATTGTTGTAGATATATATCTTATAAAATGTGTGCGATGGATAAACGATGGAAATTCTAAAATGTCAATTAAGGTGACTTTTTCTCGAATTCCTCGTGTTTATTGGATAAAAGCGAGACGCATAACTCTTATTAAGTAGCAAAGACGCTGTCATGGAATTAGAAAAGCTTGTGTGGATCTAGAGTTAGAGTGGAAAAAAAGATAATTACGTCAAGATCACGTGGCGCCGAAACACCTATCGCCTGCAGCTGGACGCGCACGCGCGACGTCACCTGTCCATTTATTATCGTAATTTCTTTTTCTGGCGGTTTCAAAAAAAGAAAACAGTTTTTTTTCAGTTTCAGTAAAAGGGCAGAAAGCCCCAAGATTCAACCCTTGATATTGAGTTCTTTTAATTTTGTAATTGGCTGCACGGGCCTGCAGTCGAATCTCGTCTACGCAAGCGTGCGTCTGTTTTCAAAATATAATGCGTCATTCTGTACTGTTCTTAAGGTTTTTTTTTCCTCTTCGGGACCTTTCGTTTTTAGCGCTTGTCAAGCTCGGATGGTTAGTTCGATTTTTTCATAGATTGATAGGCATTCGTCGAGATGATGGACTTAGCAAGAAATTTTTCAAATATTTTGCAGTTAAAAATATTTTAGTTAAAAGTAAAGAATTCATAATTGCTTTATATTATTATTCACTCATGTTTATGCAATTATTTCTACAACACTATTCCATTGTAATATGTGGTCACGTTCAGTAAAAAATGTATTCCTTAGTAAAAACGCAGTTCCATAATCTTTCAAATTTGGAATCAAACCTTCTAGTTTGAGTTCACCAGCATCCAAGTAATGATAATCGCCCTAAAAAATGAGATATACATTGTTAATACATTGTTACTAATTTATACAGTAAAAACGTTCATATTTTTCTATACCTTAAGTATGCATGGTTTATTAAGATTTAATTTTGTCTTAGGTACTGTCAAGAAATTAGTCAAGTATTGACGATATTGATTCTCTTTGCAGACAGCAATTGAAATTTCTTTTATTTGCTTTCCTACTTTACCATTGGAATCAAGGACATAAATCTTTGACCTCAACTAGATTTTCAAAAATTAAACATACAATTAATCGTTACAAATACAGTTTAATTTGGTTGAAAAACTTACTGCTATGTCTGCTGGTAAGTCGGCTGCTATAGTCCAGTGAAACAGTTCGAAATTGTAAGTCTCATTGAGAGGGACAAGTTTTACTTGCAATGTTTTGCTAGTCGCATATTTTGAATTTAGACTAACAATTTCAACTTTTGTAGTTTTTAGCTAACAATTGAAAACTATTGTTTAAAAAAATAATAATTTTTTACATAAAGTAATCTAAGTTGTTGTTAACTTACGAGACATTCATATTCTTGAATGAAAAACGCTGCTACAATAAATATGCTGACCGCGAAAGCCTTCATTGTGCTTAACAACTTAACAGACGAATGTAATTCAAAAATTTTCTGAATTTGAATTTCACTTCTTCTTCATTATATTACTGACATAAAATCTGATAAAGTTAAAGATAACATTTAAATAATTTCCAGGTAATTATTTCATTATATATACTTATTAGAGTGGAAAATTTATTGCATTTATTTTAGCAAAGACACTTGTGTTGTATGGACTGCTTGCCTGCTCACGAGCCTGCAGTCGAATTTCGTCTATGTAAGCGCACGTCTGTTTCCCAAAATTTAACGCGTCATTCTAAAGGATGGAATGACTCGTTTATTTATTTTCGATCTCGAGTATTCTTTAAAATTTTCATTTTACACCCTAACAAGCACATCTCCGACTAAAAAAGTTCGCTTTTCTATTATTTTGAATATTCGAATTTCATCGACTCTTTCCTAGCGCAAATTATATTTGCTATCTACAGCGAATTTTTCAGATGTCTAATATTCATTCAGCTGCGTGGCAAAATTTCGAATTCATGAGAAGGCCATAATGAGCTAGGACGCAGCTGGTCTTTTTTCCCCATTTTCTAAGCTAGAGAAAACGTTCTAATCAAACGTTGAATAATGGGCCGCGAAGCCGTCCTGTTAATTAGATTAGAAAGACAGAAGAGCGCGCGGCGAAGCCTTTTTAATGGGCACGCTATATACACTACTGAGGCGAGAACGAGTCTGGGGGCGTTCCAACGCGTTTTTATGGGCTCGCGAGCGAGAAAGAGAGAGAGCCATTTCGTCGAAACTGGAAGGCCCTTTACGAGATTAGAAAAGCATTAGAAAGGAGTGGCGCGTGCGAGCTCGTGTCTGTTTACATATTTCGTTCTTTCTTTTTTTAATGGATCAGGGAGAGAAGGAAGATCGATGCACTTAAGCGACCTCCCGAAATTTTGGGATCCAGACGTTTTTGATAACGGACATATGTTTTGTTTTTTGTAATGCCGACGAAGGTGCTAAATTACGAGAGCAGATGTTGATTGATGTTAAGTATTTATTTCTGATAAAAATGAGCTTTAGGTAATTATTTTAAATAAGAAGGAATCAAAAGAGCCGTGGTAAAGAAAAATAAATGTAAAATTCAACGATGCATCGGATGAGCGCTGCAACTACAATAACATTGAAAACTCACAAAGACATCACTTACGCTCGAGCGTCCTTACGCAAGAAAAACATGAAGACAGAAAAGTCTCCGTGTAGCACACAGACATACACAACAAAGCTTCGTCAAATGAAAAAAGGATTAAGGATTGGTTGATCCTTATCGCTTCAAAGCGAATTTCGAGAGAGCGATAAACGCTAAAAAAGAAAATACACACACTTGCTTTAAGGTAGAACTGATATACTCTAGAGTAAAAGAGACTCTGTCGGCGCCATCGAAAACGGATCAATTTTCGATGACGCCGAGATCGTAATCTCACATACGGTCCAGCAACGCCCGACAATACAAGCCCTGCAATCCTTTCGCCCGAGGCTCCCCTTTCTCCTCCACGTCCGTCCGCGAGCGGCCAACCGTATGATCTCTCGGGAAAATTTTACGAGTCCTGTCGTCTTCGTGGAAAAGTCCATTTGGACGCTGAGGAAAAACATCATGGGAATTTTTTTCGGAAGCCTAGAGTTTTTTCAACTACAGTGAGTGAGGGGTTAAGAGCTCGTCTTCTTCTTATTCTTCTTGCGCGGAGGCGTTGAATCCGGCTAATGGAGGTTTTACTTTACGTCGCTTTGCTCCCGGCGTTTTACTCGCTTGTTTACAAGCTTTGAAACGAGTGTTGCTTCTTTTATGTTGCTTTATTATGAGTGGTTTTTTTTATTCGCTTTTTTTTTGACATCGTCTGACGCGAAAATTTGTTGGGCTTTAGCGCTATTAATTGAAAAGGTAGAGTTTGTTATTAAATGTTTAGATTATTAAACGTGGCAAAAGGAAAAAAAACAATGTTTCAAACAAAATTGTTGAATAGCTGTACATTATCAGCAAGATGAAAAATTCAGTTCTTTTCAGAAGCACGATGTAATTATAATAAAAGATGCTATTATAGCATGAGCATCGTGGGGAAGCTACTAAAACGACATGTGGGAAATATGTTAATCATGTGTGAAACCCGACAACGTTTTTGAGTGTTATAGATGAACCTTTTGCGGCGAGCCAAGCCCACAATCCTTTTTCCTCATTTTCCAATTTTGGAAGTCATTTCGACCCTCGTACCATTTACGTTAGCTTTCATCAACGGGTGTTCCTCAATAGGGGAAAAGTGTAGAAAAAAAAACGATGTGAAAAATAAGTCATCAGAAGTCAAGATCCATCTACATAGGTATGGTAGGAGCCTTTTTTTGGAAGGGTTGCGATGATTTAATGCGTCAGCTTATAAGCTGTAGTGTTTGTTCTTTTTTAAAGGGCAGAAAGGAATCCATTCAAGCTTTATGGAACCTGTAATTACGAAATATGAAATTTATCGATGCTAAACTGTTTAGTTTTTCTGGCAGTTAATCAAAAATAAAACCCAATTAATTACGTTATAAACGATAAAAAAACCTATATGATTCTACCAAAATTTAAAAATATTTATGCATTATATTTTCTCATTGCATTACATTAATCATTGCATATTACTTATAGCTCATTGGTTTTTTTTTAACAAAAAAGATCATTTTCACCAAACATTAAACACGTAATTGTTACTTATTAAATCAATATAAAAACCTGAATAAAAATTTGCAGTTTCAAAGTTTATCGGTCACATCGCTATCTAACTTCATAAAACAATACCCTTGTAATCGCCTCATTGTTTCTTTTACAGCTGTTGAAACAACAAAGAACCTGAAAAAAGGTATTCCCAATCTTTTCGTATATTATACGATCTTAGAACGTTAACTGGTACATACGGCGAGCCGAGAGCCGAAAAAGAGTGCATTAATCAAGTGCCATCATTCAAGCACGCCGTTTCATGATAGATGAAGACCGAAGCACGCGTTTACATTACGGCCTCGAACGTTGATCTCGCGTACAGCGGTCGAGCGTTTGGCGATTGTGAACATCGACCAGCGTCCAACTAAATTATTGAAGGGACTCCAAGTTAAGCGTCGATATCGACAGTAAGGGGCAAAGATAGGCACTTTTACCTCTGTGTCATTTACATACGTAATTCCCCTTGTCGAGTTTCCGTAATTATACACTGCGCAGGGCATTACAAGACCGATCGCGGCAAGCTCTTCTCTGCATACACGCGTACACTCTTTCTTGCATGTCCCCTCCTTCTTCAAATGCCACCCTCTCAGTTGTGTGCTCATCCTTTTTGATCGCAGCTCAATACGTCCCTCTTTTTTCTTTGTTCCAATCGCGAGTTTGTTCGCTTCTTTCCCTTTGCGGGACACGCATTGTTGGGGTGCTCTTTTTTACCATGGGCACGATGTGTTCGCGGAATTGTCGGGCTGCTTTGTGTGCTGACGCTACTGCTGCTGCTACTGCTCGTGAAAAAATGTGATTTTTTTTTAATTTTCGGTAAGATGGGGAAGCAACGGTTTTCTCTGCGTTTAAACTTCCTTCAAAAAGTAAAATAAAAAGAAAAAGTTTTTTGGATGTCAAAATGGACATCCTAAATAAGTGACATTGTTTGTCCTTTGTCTAAAACACATTTGTAAAAGACATCCTACGAGAGTCCCCTAATTAAGCATAACAAAGCATTTGTGAAAGTCGCCAGCACGCGCCAGTAGTTTTCCGCACAATCGTCAGTTTAACAGCAGCAGCAGTAACAGCAGCAGTAGAGCGAAAAGTTGCTAACGGCACTATTAGCGCGACGACAGATTGTGGAGAGCGAATCGCGCGTCGTGGAGAAACCAAGGAGGCAGAAAAGGAGAGAGAACAACGTGAAAAATAGCGGAGGCTCGTTGGCTCGGCGTTCTACTCCTCTAATAAGCATTCGAAAGAGGCGCACTCGTGCTAGACGCGTGTCGCGCGTGCGGCGTGTTCGCGCACTTGAAAAATTAGGGGAGGATCGGCACATGTCGGGCAGGACGGACGCGCACGCCAGACGCCCCAAATTGCAAAGTCTGCATCGACGGATTCAAGGTCCGGCTCTTTTCTCTCTCTTCTGCTGCTGCTATTGCTATATACTATGAGGACAGAGCGGGCGCGCGCGGGCAGCGGGGCAGGTATCAATTTGCGTCTTTCGCAGCGACAACAGGTGGATCTCAGACCCTGCTCTCCCGGTCTCTTCTCCATTCACCCACTTACTTACTACACCTATAGGTATAACGGTCCCTGGAGCAGACCTACTGGTTCAAAGGAAGCGAGTCTCAGGGATGGCTGCGCTGAAAAATCGCCGACGTATGGACTGCCACGCGCTTCCACTACTCCTCTGCCCACCCCATCTACCTCTCTCTTTTTCTGCAGCCGCAAAGAAATTGGCGCTGTCGCGTGTGCCTTGCCTTTGGGCCGCGGAAAGACGCTCATTGATCTATTGTAGTCGCGTGTTCCTTTCACCCTGAGCGCTAATATAAAAAAAATCTTGCGATCGATGATGCAGTTCCGATGAAGGGCAGCCCGTGTCTTTGTTGCTGGAACATTTATGCTAACGTTATAATTAATCTTTTGATCAATGAACAAATGTTCGTTTGAGCATGTTTTTATGTCTATTTTATATTCAGGGACATATTATAATATTATATTTGATGAATAAGTAAAATTTAATATGAAGTATAAAAACTTACCTATTTTTTCATTATCTTATATAATTAGCACTTTATAAAATTCAAAGTCTGAAGGTGAATTTAAATTACACTCTTAATCTTATCTTTGTTCAAAAGTATATTGAAATATGAATTTTAATGCATTTTTTTCTCGTTAATTTAATAACTAATCGGTTGGTAGTTTAAAATGAATACATCATAGGCTACAACCTTTCTATAAACAAAATGATAATGCCAATTTGTAATGCACTACTCTTCATGCCGAACGATAATTTAAATTCAAATTAAATTTAACAGTCCGTCGGAAAAAATAAGAAAGAAGCTAAAAAGTATAAAATAATTTTAAAAAGATCTCAATTAAATAAAATTTATTTGACCCAATAAAATTATTGCCCAATCACTGCAATTAACACTTTTAGATACATGCTTGAGTTAGAAAGTAATAAAATTACTTTTAGACTAATTAGCCATTTCAGTTATCGCCGTTACAAGCGATCGCTATCTCAATAATATCTTTATAAAAAACAGCGAAGGCTAGCTCGCAGATTAATGCACTGTAAAGCTCCTTTAGCTCTTTGTTATTATTACCGTTGCTTCCACAAATAGTCTTGTTGATTGCTGGATAAACTGCTTCTTGTACGACATAGTTAGTTCCCGCTGTAATAGGACTTATAACATTCATTGCGTTACCAATCAGATTTGCCTCGATCCTTGCAAAGAAAAAATATTAAATTATCTTTTGTACTTTATTTTTATATTTTGAAAGTAATAAAATTTTTCAGTGATTTTAGTACCTCCCATCAAATCGCAATTCTGTGTCGGATTGATTGAAAGGATTGTATTTCAAGACTTCAGTTAGTACGATATTATTAATAATAGTTTGGTTATTCGGTTTTGTAACTACAACGTCAGTTTTACCTAGCCAATTGAAATTTGTCTGTCGAACAATGCAACGAAACAATTAATATTTTATAGAAAACAATATAAAAGTAAAGATATAACTGTAAATAAATACTAAACGTACTGGTCTGCAGGTGTTGTTTAAGCAGGCAAGCGAATCACTTCTATGATTATTAATTACATCAGTACATTGATCCAAATTTAATTGTTTCGTAAGTGAAACTGGATTTTCCTTTCCAGTTATTATTGATGTAGAAGGACAAGATCCAGTGTAGAAAAGCTATTGTAAAAATTATACTATTTAATTTCAAATAAAATGAGAAAATACGTTTGTTCATTTAGAGTTACCTCTGGTCTTTTTGTTACCGCTGGAGATAATGTTCGTACTTGTTCTTTATCGATTTGCAAAAGAGCTGCAGCAAGCAATTTAATATTCACCGATAACTCTGGCTCATCTCTTTTCACCACAATGTAGTCTAACTAAGTATTATTATAAAATCAATGAATTGTACATTAGTTTATGTAAAAATACGTAAACTTAATGTGTTTACCACTCCGCTGTCGTTGTATACAGCTAAAAAAGTTGTTTCAAATGCAGCAACAGTATCTTGTGACAGACAGTCAGTTACATTGATAACTTTTGAATTTTCATTTTGTACCGTAATGACTGAATCTCTTAAGCCTATCGCTAGAACATTTCCATTAGAACTTTCTGGTTGCAAATAAGCAGTTGTATTTATGTCTATGTAAGTTTTGCTCGAGTTTGGATAAAAATCAAATACTTTATGTGATACTACTTTGTACTCTAAACTATTATTGTTGTTATCTGAATAAAATAAAAATCAAGTTATATTTTGAACAATAAAATTTTCATTTCTTAAAAACGATTAAAAATTACTTGCTTTGAGCTGAGCTGCCGGTTATTAAGAAATACACCAATAGAACTAAAAGAGTGAAATATAATAAAAAAACGATTGACGTTTATTGAATTTAATAAAGTGTAAACAACTTACCTACAATTAAGTTACTGATTGTTCTAATCATTTTAACTTACTTTAAAAAAATCTGTGAAGCTCCAATACATTAAGTAAAGAAAAACTGAAAAATTTTCTTGTTTTATATTGATTGTAAGTGTACAAATTTACTTTTTTTGTTACCGATAATTTTGTTACTTTTGTTATAAATTCAAAAGTACGAATGTTTATTTAAATTGAATTCATACTTTGGCGATTATTTAAAGGAAAATGAATAAGTTATTGTAATATGTTAAATAATATGTATTAAAAAACAAATAATTAAGTGATAACTAAAAGGCATGAAAGAAAGATGCAAAAGAAATAATTAAACCAAATTTATTTATTTCATTAAAGTTAAATCCCAATAAACAGTTACCGATAAACAGTTTAAAATATAATAAGCATAAAAATGTAATAACTTAGCGAGTGCATAATATTAATTAGTTATTTCAATATTAAATGATTATTAATTCAATGAACTTTGTTACAAGTGATTGCCTTCTCGACAATTTCTTCGTAAAATACAGCGAAAGGTTGTTTGCAGATCAAAGCGCAATAAAGCTTCTTCAATTGTATGTTTGTATTGTCGTTGTTCTCACATATATTTTTGTTTACTGATGGATAAACTGGTCTTGACATAGTAATACTATTTTCCTTGACAAAAGGACTTATTACGTTTTGTGTGATACCAATAAGGTCTATCTCGATTCTGAAAAAAGTTATTGTTTTTAAAATCTTATTTAAACATAAAAAAAAAATGATTTCTTCAAATAAAATTAGAATACCTCGTATAAAATGTCAACTCTGCATTGGATTTTTCAAAAGGAATGTAATTTATAGACTCGTTAAATACAAAGTTCCTAATAGCAATTTGGCCATTTAGCTCTGCAATCTGAGTATTAGATTTAGCTTTCCATTGAAGGTTTTGCTGTTGCATATAGAAATAGACAAAAATATTAAACTCTGTAAATCAATGTATGAGTCAATAATACTACGTTCAATACCGTTTGTGAAGGTCTGCAAGTGTTCTTTAAACAGGTAAGTGAGTCACTTCTGTGATCATTGGTAACTTCAGAGCATTTTGACAAATCTTCTAGTTTCTGAATTGAAATTGGATTTTCCTTATTGACTATCATTGACTCCGTAGGACAAGACCCAGCATAGAAAAGCTATTATAACAATAGCATCATTTAATTTGGCATTTTGAAAAAAGAAAAAAATTGTGCCTTTACTTACCTCCGATCTACGTGAAACTTGTGGAGATAATTTTTGGACTTGTTCTCGATTAATTTGCAAAAGGCTAGTTCCAAACAGTTTAATATTTACGGACAACTCTGGTTCATTCTTATCCACTAAAATGTGGCTCAACTAAACAATATTTAATCAATCAATTACACATAATTTTATATAAATTTTAGAAACTCAATTTATATACTTACTGCTCCGTTACTGTCAAAAACTCCTAAGAATGTTGACTCGAGTGCAGTGGCAGTTTCTTTTGACAGACAATTGTCCACATTTATCACTTCTGAATTTTCATTTTGCACCGTAATTCTGACATCCTTCATGACTAGAGAAAGAATATTTCCCAGAGTGTTTTCGGGTTGCAGATAAACAGTAGCATTTACACTCATATAAGTTTTGCTCGAGTTTGGCCCCAAATTGAATACTTTATATGATGTTACTCTATAGGCTAAGTTACTGCCATTGTCACCTAATTGAATTATAAATTGAGATTACATTTAGTTCAATAAATAAACAATTTTATTTTAATGTTAATAATTTAAAATTACGTACTTCCAGCTGAGCTGCTAACAATTAAGGAATGCACCAACAGTCCTAAAAAATAAGTATGAAAAAATGAGATTAATGATTATCTAATTTAATTAAAATATCTTTGACTTACCTGTAACTAAAGTATTAATAACTTGATTCATTTTGGCTTGAATTATTTTAATCTGTAAAGTATTCCTGCTTTTATACTGTCTGTGAGTATTCAAAATTATTTGGATTTGCTGATAATTTTTAATTTTGGAAATCCCAAGGTGACTTTTCATTGTATTCATAATCGTTTTTTGATTGAAATAAATCAAATAAAAATCACTGTCGTCTTTGTAAAATTATGTATACGTTTTTAATTTTGATAATTTTCACTAACGCTTTTTCTGTGCAATTTTTAAAATAAAAATAGTGTAAAGTGACTGCTGTATAAAATATAAATCAACAATTTTACCAATATGTTAGATAATGTGTAAAGAATGATTATAATCAAATCAAAACGAAACGGGTACAAAATAAAGACGTATAAAAGATCAATAAAACAAATTTTATTTATTCCATTTTAATACAATTTCAAGTAGGTCAATAAACAGATTTAAATTTACTGTCTAAGTAAATAGCTGTAAATTTAATTCGTTATTCTAATAAGCACTTTTACAATTGATTGCCCTTTCGATAATGTCTTCGTAAAGAAAAGAGTAGGATTGCTGACAGGTTAATGCGTTATATAGCACCTTCAATTCGCTGCCTTCCTCATCGTTGATCTGACTAATATATGCGTTGATTTTTTTGTATTGTGGTAAGTACACAATTGTACTACTTTCTCTAGCAAAAGGTCTTATTTCGATTTCTGATCCGACATCAATTAGATTTGCTTCAATACTAAAGAAAATTGTTGTAAGTATTTCATTATAGCTTTTATAATATTATACTGAGAGTAAAACTAGAGTACCTTGCATCAAATTTAGATTGTAAATTGGATTGCTTAAAAGGATGGTATTTTAATTGTTCTTTAAATACCAAGTTCTTAATGACATTTTGACCATTTACATCCGCCACTTGTATATCACTAGTACGTTGCCATTGAACATTTTTCTGTTAGACAAAATGCGAGGAAAGATTTAACATCCAAAGAGTAAATTTATGTAGGAAGTAAGAAACTTTATAAATACCAAGTGTGCAGGTCTGCATGTGTTTTTCAAAGTAGTAACCGTATTACTCCTATAATCTTTGTAAACTTCACTGCATTTGTCTAAGTCGGATATTTTTTTAATTAAAATTTGGCCATTGCTCCTGCTAATCACTGAAGTAACAGGACAAACTCCAGTGTAGAAAGGCTGTAATAAAAATAATTTAATTACTTAAGGGTATAATATGAAAATAGAATATTTGTGTACTCGGGGTTACTTCGAATCTGCGTGTGACTGGTGGAGCATATCCTTGGACTTGAGCTTGATCGATTTGTAGAAGGCTGGTTCCTAGAAGTTTAATATTCTTTGATATTTCCGGTTCGTTTTTATTAACCAGAATGTGATCCAACTGTACAATGGTAAGTTCATCAGTCGGACATTATATAACTTTACATAAATATTTATAAACTTGTTTTTTTACCGCTCCATTGATATTGAAAACTGCTAAGAAAGTTGCTTGCAAAGCAGAAAGAGTTTCTTTTGTCAAGCAGTTAGTCAGATTGATGGTTTCCGAATCTTCATTCTGCAGAAAGATGCTTGCATTTCTCAAGCTTATAGCAAGAACATTCTCTAAAGAGCCTTCTTGTCGCATATAAACATCGGTATTCACTTTCAAATAAGTCGTGCTTGAATTTGGTTCCACATTGAATTTCTTATTAGATGTTATTCTGTAGACTAATGTTTTGCCGATCTTATCTAATTAAAATAAATATTTGGTTTATTACTATGTTCATTTATAAAAAATATTTAAATTGTACATATTTTAACGTTACTCACCTGCAATTAAACTGTCAATCATTAAGGAACATAGCAATAATCCTAAATAAGTTTAGTATTATAAAATACGATCACCAAATTTCAAAACATAACAAATCATAATAGACTTACCTACAATAAAAATATTAACTATTCGAATCATATTGACTTTTTTTCAACGAAAATAATGAAGCATTAGTGAAGCACAGAAATATATTGGACAATTGAAAGATTTAGCTTTTATATACTGAGCGAAAATGTTTTTTTTTTTCAATTAAAAATTTATTTTCTTTACTCAATGAGCTTTATCGAATCGAAAGTGTAAAGGTCAATATTATTAAGTTCGTAATTTTATCCTCATTTAATGAAATTAAAATTAAAAGTTACTTATAACTGTGATTTCATATCTACCGTATAAATATTCTATAAAAATTTTAATAAAAACACATTTCCATTAAAAAAACATTTTATTACTATTATAACACTAGTTTATTCAATTTTTTAAATAATATTTCGTACTACACATTTTTGAAAGAGACTTTTAATTTTTTTTGAGCAAAAAGTTCACTTAACATCACACAGAATTGCCCTCTCTATAATATCTTCGTACATAACTGCGAATGTTTGTTCGCAGACTAATGCACTATAGACTTCCCCTAAACCATCAATATCCATATCCACTTCTTGTCCGCAAATATCCTCGCTAACATTCCTATAAATCGGTCCTGACACATTGACTGAATTTATCGAGTCTTTAAACGTTGGACTTTTGAATCTGAATGGACCCATGGAAATTAATTCTGTACCAGCACTGAAAAATTTAAACCTCTTTAATTGTTTATTCTATTATTTTTTTAGATTAAAAATATTTTTATTGAATTTTATAAGTAAAAATATATTCGTAATACAAACTTACATTGATTCGATGACAATCTCAACAGTCGAGTTTACAAATGGTCTATAACTAGCTTGTTGAATAAGAACGACAGTCTCAATAACAGTCCGGTTGTCCACTTCTTTTGCTATTAGATTGCATTGAGCAGTCCATAATAAACTTTTCTATTGTCAAAATATCAATATCAGAGCAGATTAATTGGAATTGAGGATAGAAATAATTAGTAATGAGAAGTACAAACTTTAGGTATAGAATTGCAGGTATTCTTTATACACGTTAGCGAATCACCTCGGTGATCGTTAAAAACACTGTGGCATTTCGCTACATCTGCGGTTTTTACAACCCCAATGTCCCCGCTCGCATCTAAAGAGAACACTGATGTTACAGGACAAAGGCCAGGATAAAAACGCTGTTCCAAAATCAGAATTCAATTTAGTCACTAACTGCATTGTACAAGTACTTTGTATATTATTCACCTCCATTCGATCTTTAACTGGAGGCACATCTCCACTAATCTGACCAGGATCTATTTGTAAGAGACTAGCGCCGTAGAGTTTCAAGTTCTTTGATAATTCCGGTTCATTCTTGTTTACCGTGATGTACATAAGCTGATACGAAGTTACTTATTATTAGCATTCTCGTTTGATTAAAAACAATGCACCCGTATATGTAATAAGCAAATTAAACTTACCACTCCATCTTTGCCGTAAACTGCTAAAAAAGGTTGTGAAAGCGCGTCAATAGCCGATTTTGATGTCGTACAGTTAGGAAAGTCAATTTGTTTAGCGTTTTCACGTTGTACTACTATGTCCACATTTTGCAACATAATAGAGAAGGTGCTGCCCTGTGTGATGTCTATCAATCTCAGAAAAGCGTCGGCTGTGATTGTTAAGAGGGTCTTGTTTAAGTTTGGCTCTAAACGCAATGAGTTGCTTGATGACAACCGATATCTAAAGGCATTGTTTACTTCTGAACAGATTTTAAATGTACTTTAGTATTTTTTTACTTTGAATAGTGTTAGCGTAAACGCTTTCGTTCGTATACTTCAAGAAATTAAATTGTTTACAAATGTACTACAGACACAAATTAATAACTATGCGTCTTAATTTTTTTTTGTTATCTATTATAGCTATTTTCTAATACTTACGTTGTGCAGATATAGTGATTGATACGTATGACAATAATCCTACAAAAAATAAATGTTGTAAAATACTTGTTTATAAAACAAAACTATTTGAAAACGTTGAAACTACAACTTACTAATTATAAATATATTTATTTTTCGAGTCATTGCAATTTTGGTATAATTCATGAATAAAAGATCTGTTTCTTGTAACCAAAAGGTTGAAAATCCGATTTTCTTCCATCCTTTATATACAGATTGTAAGTACGCAACGTAATATTTATTATTTGTTAATTTCATAACGTAAAATCTTAATTTATAATACTATAATTTCTTGTTCGATTAGTACATACATTGCATCAATTCTTGCAAAAAGGCATCGTTTCAGGATTTGTCTATGCAATCTTGTAAGAACGATAACCTTTATGAAATAAACAACAGCTTTAATTTTCAATAACAACAGTTACTTTTTTACTTTTAAATAAGTCACGGGACTTATTCAAACGTATCGGCGAATTTTTCGGAATTCATAAATAAAATTATTAATGTTTGAACAATAACAGATTTCTTACCAATGACTCATTTACTACATTTACAGTTTACTTGGAAAATTTTTTATTTTGGAAAGAAAGTCAAAAGAAATAAAAAAGCGACTTTATATTATTTAGAAGTGGAATGATATGTAATAATATTAAATAATATGAATTATCTAGATAAAAATAATTATCAAGTAAAAAATAATTAAAAAGTTATAAAACACTTTATTTGTTTTTTTAATAATTAAATGCATATAACAACTACGTCAATGGCCTTTATGACTCAAGAAACGAAGAATTTTAAAGATTTGTTCAAAGAAATATTTTACACCTAAATAAATATGTAGAAGGAAAAAAAATTCAATGTATCTCCTAATTCCCCTGTAATAAATGTGAGAACAAAGAGACAATCTTTTTAATTATTCAGTTTATAACATTATAGTAAACAGTCTTATCTGATAAATGTTTTAACAATTTTTTTATCTTAGTAACATTTAATCTCAGTGAAATTATAAAAAGAAGTTGTAATAAAAAGAATGTAAATCATTCTGCTTTGTAGAGCTATTAAGTACAATGAAGTTTCAAGTAGCTATATTTATTTTAACAATATTGTTAATTCAAGAACATGAATGCACTGTAAGTAACTAATTGCAGTTTGAATTTTTTAAAATTAAATTTTCTTATTTTTCAAATTATATTGTACTAATTATATAATTATAAGGTAAAAACAATAAAAATTGACCTTGGTCATCTAAATCCAAAATATGTCACTAAAAAAACTATGCAAGTTGTGGTCGATGTTTATAATGAAACTTACAATTACGAACTCTTTCACTGGAATCTTCCACGGGACTTACCAGAAGACGTGACCGTAAGTATTTTTAAATAAAGAAACATTAATAATAATTTACATTATTTTATGTTTTCATTTATAGTTAAGAACTAAAGTTTTTGTTATTAAACCCAATGGAGAAAAAGTACAGGAGTTATTAGATATTACAATTCCTGTTTGCAAAGAAAATACACATCGACAATCCTTGCCAGAGTTCTTAGTCGTACCAAAAGAAAATCTTAATAAAGCTTGTATACTTAAGGTATAAATATAAAAGTATTATTAAATTATCAATTAATATTACTTATATGAAGACCTATTATAAAATATGCGTTTTTTCCAGGGCAACTATTATTCAACACACGTTGGTCAACTAAAAGCAGAAGCTTTGATTCCAGATCTAAAAAATTGTGGAAAATTATTTTTAACAGAAAATTTACTATCCTCTCATGACGAACTTATACTAGATTGGGTTTCTGTACTTGAATTAGTACAAGAAAAATAAGTTTTTTTTTAAATCAAACAAAATTTTGAAAATAATTTTTTGGAATAATTATGTTTTTAAATAAAAATTTATACAATACGGATTCGCATCAAATAAAGTAACTAGCATCAAATATTTTTGTTTTTTTTTCAAAACATTGAAATACTGTGACTATTCATTTCATTCAAACCAATTTATTAGCATTTATTATCTTCGATATCTCATTAACTATTATTCACAAGTATACAAAATACTTATAAACTAGTTTAAAAAAACAATTTATAAACTAGTCTGTTATAAATCTCTACGTAACAAGGTCTAGCCAGCTATAATGACGACAGAAATTACCAGACAAAGCAGGTGTCACTTGCATCTTCGGAACCATCTGTACGATGGTCGCCTTCTTACAGCGGGTTAATCTCCAGGGGTCCGATCACGCATATGCAAGAAAAGAGAGAGAGAGAGAGAGAGAGAGAGAGAGAGAGAGGATGCAAACAAGACTGCTTGGTCTTGCTATGAAAAGTGTGGGAAACGAGGCCTTTTTTTGACTGACGCAAGCCTTCCGCGCCCACTATTGCTACTGCTGCTGTGCTGCCTCGAATTTCCTTTAACGGTTTTTCATGTAAAAAGTTCAGGCCCTTGAGGATACGTAGCATATGTGAGGTCCCCGGTTCTTACTACATAACTCTCGATCACACAGTGCGAGCATAGGAACAACTATAAAGAGATTGATGAATTGGCTCAGTTTACGCTATTTACGTTAGCGATGATTCAAGTTGCAAAAGTCCGGAAGGAACTAGAGGTTTGTTATCATTGATTGGAATTGACGTTTTGTTTTTTAATCCGCTCTAACGCTTGGCCCCGTACTAATCCCATAAGCACAGCCCAGTCTCAACTTATCCGCGTGGGACGGACACTAGGGATAATTGCAGCTCCAATTTGCAGGGAAAGATAGCTGGGAACTAGACGTATCAGAGAGAGAAAGCGTAAGTTTGCGTCAGGTCCAGCAGGCGTGAATGCCGGACAAGCCGACTGCGCCGCTTCCTATTTTCGTTCTGCTGCGCGCTCGGCTGCGCCACCGCGCACTTACGCTTGATGACTTCCGTCTTTCCTACATAGGAGGGGAAAAACTAGGGAAATCATCCCTTAGACGGGCTTTGAAAACAAGTATCTGGCTTTCCTCTTCTTCTCCTCTTTACTAGCGGCGTTGGGTTTTTTCGTCTTTTTCGTTGAAATGAGCGCTGCTTTTCTCGATACTGTGAAGAAGAGAGAACGAGAAGGAGGGAGGGAAAGAGTGATTTGACCGGTGATGATGGCGACTGGTCAAGGTTACGTCAAAATAATGATGGGTTTAATTTTACATTGAGGAAAGATTCTATTTTTTCCCTCAACACTAGTCTACTAAGCGTGGATGTTAAATTCATTTTTTTATTCAAAATATTGTTAGATTTTTATCTTTATTAGGGTTTTAAACGATAAATCAACTTAATTTTTTATTGTACGTTATTATAAAAATGAACTTGCAGTCAATGTATGTTTGTATTATTTTTAAAAATATTTGTATTTTATTTTAAATTGGCATATTTATTTATTGATAAATTCTTTTTAATGTCAATGTTATCTCGGTTACAAAAACTGTATATTCGTATGTTTAATTATAAAAGGTTCCAGTTTGAATTATTATTTATGCTGCTTTGCAGTTGATTAATCAACATGAAATTTTTTGTCAGCGTAATTTTTGCTTTTGCAGTTTTTTTTATTCAAGAACATGATTGTTTAGTAAGCTTTCCAAAACAGTAATTTCTTTTATTTAATTGAAAACTAATAAATTCTAATTTAATTTAAGGTAAAAGTATTAGATACCATAATTACAATTCGTAATCCAAAATATACTAGCGAGGAACATCTTCAAAAGTTCGTCGATACCTACAATGAGACCTTTAACTATGAATTATTGCATTGGAATCTCACATCTGATTTGGCGACTGACTTAACCGTAAATTATAATTTTCTTACGATTTAACAAATCATCCAAATAAACAGTCAAAAATATGTATAAATTAAATTTTTTGTAAATTTTAGTGGCACGCAAACGTGTACGTTATCAATTCTGTTGGTAAACGTACAAAATTCTTAACAAGTGTCTCAATTCCTGTTTGTAAAGAGAGTTCATACCGCAAATATTTACCAAGTTTCTTTAGAGTACCAAGCAGCCAACTTAATAAACCATGCATCAAAAAGGTAAAGATTAAATATATCTAACTAAATTTTGGTCTAATATGTTTACATTTTATATAATTTTTTTTTATAAAGGGAAATTATTATACGACTTATGCTGGTGAAATCGATATTGAGCAGTTAATATTTAATTTGGGTCTTGAAGGAAAGTATTTTGAAACTGAAAATACATTAACAGCTGGTAGAGAAATTGTTGATGCATGGATAACTACATTTCAATATTATTCTGACCCATGAGAAGATTATCAGTGATTAAAAGTTTTGATAGTTTTTCAACTTTAAACAATAACATTTAAAAGTAAAAATTATTATTTAATTGCAAACTGTCATTTAAAAAATGTTAAATTATAAGAAATAAAAAATAAATTTAACATCATTGTCTTTTATTTGCAAGACGGATAAAATTTAACTTTTAATATTGGCTTAGTAAATATTTGTACTAATGAATCATCGACGTAAGTATGCGTAACAATAAAATAAACAACTGTGATAAAAAACCGAAGAAATAAAGAAGAATTTGCAAAAGCAAGGAAAGTTTGCGCACAGTACATTCATTAAAATTTCAACATTCCATTTACACCAAAATATAAGTTTCCAGAACTCCAATACGTTGCCGCACGAGTTGCAAATCGATGCGCCAATTAATAACCTGCTCTCAATCGAGCACAATAACGCGACTCGTACGTTTTCGAGAATCTAAGGAATCTCCCCTGTACGCGCACTCCCACGATCTTCTCAAACATCAGGAGCAGCAGCCATAGTCTCATCATGTGAGTTTACGTTTTACGCAAAACGTAAAATCGGCATGAATAGACCGTGGCGCCCGATCCCACGCTTTTGGTCCTCTTCACTCGTCCTACGCACGCAGCAGCCGCAACTATGTTCTCTCTTTCTCCGACATGTGTGTTACGTTGCTGGTAGTCTCGTAATCGATCCTTCAATCGGCCCCTTTTTCCCGCTCGGAAAAATCGCGCTCATCCCGACCCTTTTCTTCCACATGCGATCATAGCTTTCCCATGAACGAGCAGGTACCAGACCGACATCTCCGCTGCCGCCTCCGCAACACTAGCGCATCGTTTGCATAAGGCGATCGACCCAAGGCTGGCGCAACTCTCACAATGGCCAGGGATATTCCAGATACCTGGAAAAGGGTTGCGCGCACTCGGCTTTGTTAGCCTTGCAAGACCGAAAAACTGTCTCACGAGTTCAGCGACTTTTACTACTAAGGGACTAAGGGACTCTCTCGCTCCCTCTCTCGATGCTTTTACTCGGATCTTCGTTTTATTTTCTCGGTTGCGTGAGAAAAAAATTTGAATATAACGCGCCGTATTCTGTATTACGGATCTGTGAAAACATTTTTTTTTCGGAAGAGGATAGATCCTCGAGAAATTTCGATTTCCGTGGGGATTTTCGATGGGTCTAGAGAAGCGCGTTAATAGTTTTTCTTTGTCGATTTTGATGCGGGTTAGATTTGAATTGCGTAAAGCTCTTTCCTTCGAAGGCTTACTTTACCTAAATTTTATTATTATAGTGTCACGCTACTACAAATAGTATACATAATAAAATTGTTTATATAAAAAATATAAAGTACATCAAAGAGATCTATCATTTTATTTGAAATATATCTACCGATGAAAAATTAGCTTTCTCAGTTATGTACGTTATATCAAAATTTATCCAATTATTTCCACATTTGCAAGATAAATGCTCAAACAAAGGGCAATTAATGCAGACCCCTCAGTCGACCCCAGCCCATCCGAAATGAAAATCGGAAAATCAATAGAATTACAACCCAAACTGTCCGATCGCCGAACAAAACGCTCGAGCGCGCACAGGTACGGCAGCGTGGGAATAAGGGTTGTGCTCCCCCTTTCTCCGGGACCCTTACCTGTCCCGAACTGCAGGACGCTGCTCGAAAGATGAAATTGGCCGTTGGCCACCCTCGCACTCACAATTCCTAGTAATTTTCTGAAAACGCGATCGCTGTATCATGCGTGACAAGCGACTGGACACTCCTCTCTTAATAGCAACAACCCCCGTGTTCCTCCCGTTTAGTATAATAATAGATCGAATTATTGGCTGATGATGGGGTTGGGCATTTCTAACAGGAAGTCATTTGTTTGTTATGTGTTTGCATAAGTTATTGTTTACGTTTAACTTGCTTAGATTGTCGTGAATTTTAAAGAATCTTTCTTTTATTCCGAACTATTGTTAAAGAAACTGTTTTCAACCGAGGGTTAATTTCAACTCGGTATATTGCGTAAGGCCGTGGAAAATTAATCCTATGAAACGGAGGCAGGATATTCTTTTCGTGGAACAGCATCATTTGCGGAAACAATGGACAGACGGGATAAACATCAAAGCTGTCAGTAACGATCGATGAAAAAAAAGAAGAAAAAAGAAATCCAGAATTTTGCGCTCGAAAACGCGCATCATTTGAGAAACGCAGGGCTCAGCAGGGGCTTCGGTAGCTTTTCCATTTCTCTCTCTTTCCGATCTCCTTTCCTTTTTTTTCTCGAGCACGCTTTTCTTTACTTTCCCCCTATTGCTTTCATTCTTTAGGGATCTTCTTTATGCACCCGATTTTTCTTCCTCTCAACTTTTCGAGAGGCCAATGGTCAGCGAAATCGCGGCATTGTATCCAACAGGTTTTGCACTGCCTACCGTATGTTGCAGACCTTCATATAGTTATTTGAAGCTACATCTAGCGGCTGTGGTTTATAAAGAAAGACCTTCAGGGATTATTACTCTGCTTTACACTATTAATACTGCTTTGTTGAAAAGCGAAAAATTAGACGAAGAGAAAAGAAAGTTGCAAGACATATGCAGCTATGTTTGCATGGAGAGTTAGAGTAAAAAAAACGCACTTATATGTGGCAAGTCTACTCGTCAATGTGTCCACGCACGCTCTCAAAATTATGACGTTATCTGCAATCTCGTACAAGATTTTATGGAGGAGAATAACTTTGAAAGGTTTGAAGCAAGGGGAGTAGAACGAAAGTGAAAGGAGAGAAGTTCGGAAGCTCACGTCTCCTTTCATTTTTTTTTCGGAAAATTCGAGCAATACCGCTGGGCTTCGTGTTTCCCGGCCTTTCACGACTGCTCCCACGCAAAGGTGCGTGGCTCCAGGTAGCCGGACTCGTGTTCCGCCGTCTCACAATTAACAAACATTGCGTAACCTAATATGAGCGCGAGAGGCTTGACCACTTTTGGCTATGTATTGAGAAGGGATGGACAAAAGGGATGTGGGGAGTTGAGCAAAGGGATGGACTCTGTCAGTCTTCCGACCAGATGGAGAGCATCGAGAGAAAAGAAGGATAGACGTCGGACGTACGCAAGGTAGCCCGCGAATGAAGAACGTTCAAGAAATCGTGTAAGCACATCGTGTGGCTCATGGGAAAATGACCTTTTTGCGGGAAGGGATTTGTCTTTTTTTTATCCTTTTTACGAATAGGGTCTTTTGCAAACGATGAAAAAGAGGATGAATATGTAGAGGGTGGACGGAAGATTTTTTATTGTGATTTTTTAAAAGTTGCTACAAATTCGAATTTTTATTGTTTACATAGACAATAACGATGCGTGATTTTTGTTGCTTAATTTTGCATAAAAAATATTTAAGAAAACAAAATAAACGATAGCTGGATAAAAGTAGGTGAATAAAGGAAGTAGGATGGATGAAAATACGCAGAAATGAAGTGAAGAGGAAATCTCTTTGAAAATCCGGTCATTTCTAAGTTCTTCTCCTTTTTTTCCGAAAAAAGAGTGTATAGATTACGTAAATAGGGAAAAGAACTCTTATGTGTCGGGATCTGGTTTCCCCAAGCTCGGGTTTCTTTGCTTATGTGCGCTGGACTCATAGTCGTTTTTCTTTCTCTCACGCAGAGTGTCCTTTCTCATTGAGGAAATGGACTCCAAATTCATTCATAAGCTACCAGATTTTTTACGTCAACATCTAGCTTTGTTGTTATTTATTTTTCCAAGTAAAATAACAATAATTTTTTTAAATTTTTATCAAAATGAAATAAAATTAATAAAATAAGTTATTTAATTACAAAAAAATTATTTTACTGTTCTTCAATGCAAACCTCTGCACCAATTTTAAATATGTTGAATAGAAAAGCATTTAATACCACTATTGATAGAAATTCATGTAATACCTCTATTAAGCGGATTATCCACAGTCATCTCTAATCACTCGATAATTTCAAAAGGGATTAAAACCTGCAGCATATTAGAAGCAATAATTCTGGCTAACGACTTTTAATTTCGTTGGAGAAAAGGCACAAGGGCCGCACGCTAGTATTCTCATCGAACGTACAACAAATTCTTCAAAAATCGTCGTCAGAGAATGCCCGGTGTCGTAAAGTCATGGGCATCGAGGAGCACGAGTAAATTCTCAGAGTACGCACAAGAGCCAACTCTCGGATCATACTTATGACCTGCTGCCGTGTACAGACACGGCCCCGGCCAACTGCGTCCCTTAATTACAGCAATCATGAAAATCCGAGCGAGGCTCTGATTTACGGCACCCCCACCACCATCGCGTACGCAGGCAAACATTAGTTTATTGCTCTACCCCCCCCTCTCCATACCTCCCTTCCTCTCGGCTAAAGAATTTGCGTAGAACCTTGCACGCGTCCTCCCCTCTACTTCCACCGAGAAGTTGGCTCTTTGTTTATTTATACGTTTACGACAGTAACGGGAGTCGATGAAAAGGAGGCAATCATGCCCGTCGTTTGACCGCTCTTGGGACCCTGTGGCCTGCAACACCCAATAGCCTCAGCCCGCGAAAATCAAGGACACGAACGTTGACAATTGGATTAGGTTTGACTCTGCGCTGCTGCTGTTTTTTTTTCTTTTTTTGACTTTTTTTCTCTCTCCTTCTCTCGACTTGGCAGTTTCACGTCGACGCGACTTTTTTACGGGCCTTCGCGGTAGACGCGTGTAAATCACGCTGTTGACTTTTTTGGCGTAGGATTTGAATTGCACGTAAAGTTAATTGAGACGTTGTAAAAACTAAGTCTTGATTTTTAGAGAAGCAAGTAAGTTTTTCGACTGATCAGCATAAATTGAAAACTGATTTAGAAATGTCAGAAACATTGTGTTAACCATGCACTTCCAGAGTACACGCCATTTGAGGGCCTTGTAAAATGCACATCTAAACATGCATAAATCAACCTGTCACAGTAACAATACGAATTCTCACTTTCGAACATTAATTTCATAAAAGAGTTTTAGCGCCGAAGCATTAATCAAACCTTTAGCTACCTCCACATTTTCCCAAAAACAGAATACACATGAGAATAGAAAAAAGAAACGATCGAAGAATAAAAAAAGAAAGAAAAGAGAGGGGGAAGAGGAGAAAAAGTGACGAGTCAGAAAATTTGTAAATAACAAGGCGCGTATGGGAAATTTGCATTGCCATGAGTTGACCAGGGTCATTGTAGTCCTCCGAGCCAGAGTGTCACAACATTGGTCGGAGGGGCATTTTCGCGCGCCAGGCGTTTAGCGCTTTGCTTCTCTAGCACAAAGCCTTATGGCAAGCGCTACGGGTATAATCCTTTGGCGTTTTCCAAGTCACGCCATTGTCGGGCCCATCGCGCCTGCTTCGGGCCCCGAGACCTGACGAGCTCGCCCGCCGTGCGCTTACCCCTGGAGTCTCTGACCAAAGAGTTGAGCACACGTTGGGGTATATCCCAAAAGTCGGACGATGCGCGCTTGAGGATTACATGCAGTTTTTCGGGTTATGGTCATTGTCCGCTGGCCTGGATGATTTTGGGAAAGAATTTGCGGATTATGTGGGCTAGTACGTGGCTTGCGGTGTTTCTTTTTTTTCTTTGCTTTTTTAACATTTCCGAAAATTGGGGTTCGGGTTAGAAAGTAGCTTAATGAGTTAGCTTTTCGCGTTAATTATAACATTTTTAATGCGTTAGAGCAGAACATTCGTTGTAATTTTTGTACGAAACTTTGTAAATCCTTGGGAAGGACCGTTATCTCGTTGAATACTTCCTCGATTTCTCATCAAAAGGCTAAACAATTAGACAGCAATATAAAGAGTAAACAAAAGAGGTATAACGGGTTCGTACCCTTTCTTGCCCGACCTCTCCCCCACTCCCGCCGTCATCTTACTCTTAGGGCGAACACATTTTGCGCATCTCTCGTAAAGTACGTATCGGGCGGAGGTAGTGAAAACTTGCGTCGAGTTTTCGTGCGAACAAAGGAAAAATTGGAGCACTAAATTTGACGGTGGCCGGGGTCGGCCGGGTACAGCTTTACGGCTTTTTATGGCGCTACACTTTTCCGTCAGCGACTTTGTCAAAGTGCTCTGATTTTTGGCCTTCCCCTCTTAAACTGGTTTATTACGAGCCAACCCTTGTGCTCGTTGACATAATACAGTAAAAGTAAAACTCGTCCAGGCCTCGAAGGCTCAAGGGCTCGCTGACATTAGAAGGCTGCAAATATCTAGACTGTCCCTTGGCATTTACGGCGGTGCCGTAAAGGGTAACTGTAACCGAAATACGAGCGCCCCGATGGATTTTTATTGGAGCACGTACACGCTCTTTTGGATGTACCTTCCAATGACGAGGTCCAGCGTGCTAACCATTTTAATTAACTGCAAAATTATTTCAGATGCAAGCTAGATTATTTTTAATTATCTAAATTTTTGTTGATACGTTAATTACAATAAATCAGTATCACAATTGTTGTTTTTAACGTAAATAACGAAAGCACAGCCAATTGGCAAGTTGCGGTGATATTTTTAAAAAATATTACCTACGCCATAATGCAGGGCTAGAAAGCAAGGGCGCTCAAACAGATGTAAAAAGATGCAAAACTCTCGAAAAAGTGGGCTGTAAAAAAAGAAAGAAAAGAAGTAAAGGGCAAGCGGCGAGTGACCTTGGTGACTCGTCGAGGCGCGCCGTGACCGCTCTACTTTTAACGTTCGGCTCATTGACTTTCACGGGGTAGCTTGGTCCTTTCTCCGCACGCTCGGAAAAAGGAATGCAGAATTTTGGTTTTCCGGGTTTTTACGAGGCCCCTCTACCCTCCCGGTAATTGGCTCTTTTTTATGGATCTCTCCGCACGCCTACTACCGACAATTTTAGTGCAGCGGCTAAAAGTTAAGAATCGCTCAGTTTTCTCGATGATAATTCAAAAAGTCGAAAAGAGTAAAAAAAATTGTTGCCACGTCTAACGCACGTCTCACGAGTCTTGAAAATGTACAGGGCTCAAAAGGAACTTAAGATTAGCTCAATATCCCAGGAAAGAGAGGCTAAGAAAATCGACCTTGCTTTCATAGACTGGGCAGCAAACATCAAGAGAAACCCTATGGCGATACTGCGTCGCTCCTTACCCACACATCCTGCTAGTTTTATCTCCCTTTTGCACGTACACCCGCAGATAAGCCCCGTTCCGAACGAGTTTCCTTATCTTTGTTTTTTTCCGCGCTCGCCTTCATTTTCGGCCTCTCTACCTTCCCAAAGATCGCGATCCTTATTCGATACGAATAGAAGTGCTAAGACCGCCGGTGTTACCTCGTGTATTGCTCTTAACGCCACAGTTATTGCAACGCGTTTCCGCAAGAGGTTGCATGTAATAAAAAGAAATCGGCCTCGTTCAGCTCCCTCAATATTTAATAATCTGCTTAAGCATTATATATTTATCGCTCTAAAATCGCGCAATAAGCGAGAAAGTAATAAAGGAAAAAACAATCGAAACTAAGATGTGTATTTGTTGTAGAAATGAAGAGTAGGCGCCTCGACACTTGTTTACCGAGTACAGCCGCGCGTGAATCTTTCGCGGTCGCGTTATTGCAGGCGCATATCTTTATCTTCCCGGATGAACCGGTGGAGCTACCCTCCTCGGCCTATCTCTCCCGTCGTTTACTCTTTCTCTCCCCTTATCTTCTTTCCTTTCTCTCTCGCTCTCACACTTAAGGCTTACCAGTTACATCCCTCGTCTTTTACTCTCACCCCTGATTATATTCTCACGCGCTCTGTGTGTTTGCGCTTCGGATCTGGCGCGAAGATGCTCGCCTACACGGGACAGCTAGAGCGGCTAACTATTTGCGTCTATACGTTATATATCTCTCCCTTCCCTTCTCTTCTGTCTCTGTCGTACACACTGAAAGGTTATTTGCACAGCGGTGGTTGTAAAGGTGCTCGAGATGGACAGATCGCTAACTCATATAATTGTTTTTGTTTTGATCACACGATTATCTTTAGTTTATTTAAAATCTCAAAAAAAAGAACAGCACTATAGCTTAAGAGATAAAGTTCTTCGTAAGGGGCCGTGTATAAAAATTCTAAAATTTTAGCCGCACTTGCCGCAAACAATCACTCGAGAAAGAAAGAGAGGGGGGGGGGTGAGAGCGAAAAAAAGCCGTGCTCTCGAAAGTCACCGATCGACGTATCCTTCGGAAAACTCATTCCGTAAAAGACTCCAAGGGTGACAGATTTACAGCGCACGTGGCCGCATGCAAATGAAAGTCCGAGCGTAGCCCTTGCGCAACAATATCCTCCACAGCACGACGTTTTTCCCGACCGAAAGAAAGGAGCCCGAAAGACAACGGGCGCGAGACTTCTTTGCGGCCTGCCGCTTCTTCCCCCCTTTTTCGGTCAGTTGCTGTAACAGCCGTGAAAATCTGGAGCAGTCCCGTTTGCGTCCCGCCGTACGGCATTTCTTTTTTCCCGAGCGCGGAATTCCTCTAAGCCCGCTGTGATTTGTGACTCCAAGCGATAGATATGCGAAGGCCGCAAGGAGAAAGAGGAAAGGCCACCCTTACCGATCTTCTTTCGCGCTGAGATAGAAATCGGACTGCTTTTTAAGTCACTTTCAAAAATTTTCGTTCAGTACGACCAGTATTCTTGGTTTTTTTTCTGGTTGGAATGAATAACACAGCGGTGGTGAAGAAAAGTCGACGGAGAAAATCAGTGGGGCTTACCAGAAAATTGAGGGATGTAATAATAACGACGTTGATGTAGATGACGTCGTATGTGCGACAGGAAGAGGATATGTGCGTAAACAATAGAGCGGGAGAATGAATCGAAGCGAGGTGGCTCTCGGATGGACGTGAATCTCTGGTCCTGGGACGATAAGCCGCGACACGTGCCGAGAGAAAATGCGTTTAGGTTATTAAATGTGTGCTTGCGCAATATACATCGGCGCCCACGCAATTTCGATTGGTCTCTGCAATGTTGAGGCAAGAATTGATGGGTGACGATTGACGGACGAATCGGCGATTAAATATTTTGTTGGTTTTTCGGTCGACGTTGTTGACACTGGGCTGCGAGATTGGACAAATTTTGGAAATGGACACAAACTGCAATATCCCGTTGGAAATTAGATTTTTCCAAACTCAACACAAAGCCGTTCTAAACAAATGACAGGGATGAGAATCTTAGCCTTGAGAATTGGTTATTTTTTATATCTATACATTTTTAGCCGAGAGTTTCGGTAATTTATTAGGTCAGCCATAATTGCTTTACCATTTGCATTTGTAGCCAGGAGGTACTCTCAACACGTCCACTTCATAAACATTATATTACCTAATACACGCGACAATAAAAATGCTAAACCTCTCGTCGTCGAGCATCACTCATTCCTCTTTTCTTAAAGCCAGGCCAACTAAAATTTGCTAGGGCGAGGGAAAAGGTAAAAAGTTTTCAAAGACATATCCGGAAAACGGTCTAAAAACTGCCAGACCGCTCGCGTAACTGCTCCCCCCCCCCACCCTCGTTCAAACGTGGTCCTCCGAACTTGCCCGAAATGCAGATCACAAATCTTTCGTCCGGTCGACTCGAACAATGGTAGGGTACAGTGAGAGAGGGGCAGACGACGCGGAGTTTTATATTTTTAGAGGACCGAGGAGCGACGTGAAGTCAAAAAGTTAACCGTTTTGGGGCCAGCCGAGTGGGCCCATTTTACGAGGGAAAGAGAGCTAGCGCGCGTTCGCGACGTTATGAGAGCAGTGCTCTAGGCTCGGGGGAGCGCAAAAACGCCCGAGGCACGTTTATGGCTTTATGTCGACTTCGGGCTTATGCATGCGGAGCAACGAGGTCGGCCTAGCGCGTCTGCCTCCGCATAGCCCCCGCTCTTCCCTCTTGCCAAACCTAACTGTTTAGCCTTTAGGGCCAGACTTTCTCCGGGGACAGAAGGACCCGAGATGTTTTTCAGACTTTTCCAATGTTTCGAATGTTTTCTGGAGATGATTTTTAAAAACATTAAAATGTATTAAAATCATTTGAAAATTAAGAAACTTCGGTATCAATTAAGATTCTCTGCCTTTTCCAGCACTTTAATACTACTCCTTAGCATACAGTATACAAACATAGAGAGCGAAGTAAAAAAGTTTTACAACATCAAACACGCGCTCACTTTTCTTCCTCTTCAATGCTTAGGCGCATAAAATGCTGGCAGTAACGAGCGCGAGCTCTGGGTGTCTGCTACGAGGCAAAAAGAAAAAAGATACGACGATGAGACGTAAGCTCTTTTTCGCGGAGGCGACGCGGAAAAGCCGAGTCGATTTTTATATCGAGTCTTCGGGGCTGGTAAGACTCTGATGCCATAGATGAAGGGCGAAGGGTTTATGATTGCGCGAGAGCATAATAATGCGCGCGTAACGACTATCGTAAAAGGACGCCGCTCTCTTTCTCTCTCTCTTTCTCTCTTTCACGTTAGGAATTTTATTCCTTGGAATAAAGAAAGAAGATCCGTGATTTTTCTTATTTGCTTCGTTTTGAGGGAAAGAGCTGAGGGATGCGGCTGGCGCGTGCCTGAAAAGGGCCGCGTTATATTTCTGCTTAGCGAACAGGAAATAGATTTTTTTTCACTCTGAATACAAGCGGCGCCTCTTATTCGTCAAAAAAATATACTTGTAAAATAATTATCGCGTAGAAACATAATAATAAACACCTCGCTTGTACGGCCACAACAATGAAAAAATACGTCATTTTCACGTGCCAAAAAGATCATAAATAAAAATATCGTCAATGAAAAAATCATCGAAAAACCATCGCTCATCTGCGCATTTCAGCATCCTCCTCACGAAAGGCATGTGCCAAGACAGCGAGTCGACTCCTCCTCACGTCATCCACGTCCATCCACTAAACTCATTCTAATTCAGGCGTAGGTGAGGGAGTGCTAACCAGTCGTTCTTAGCAAAGCCGGCGGTCTAGGTCAAAGGCGTCAAAGGCCGGCTGGGTGTGTGTGTGCGTTGTCCGGGCATTTTCACGCGCCTCCGCAATTTCGCGATAATCCGCCTACGAGCGCCAGGCCGAAAGGAAAACATCCTCTGACAAACGTCAACTCTACCCTGTGCCAGGCTCTCAAAGGAGCTTGGCTATAGCTCCCCCATTGTGTTTTCTCTGTAGCGAGAGCGAGGGAGACCCCGTGGCGCGCGCGGCCGCGTTTTGTCAACTCTTTTTTGTCGTCCTTGCCGCGTTGGACAATAGGCCAGCCTGTATATACCGCGAGAGGTGTTTCTTCTCTCTCTCTCTCTCTCTCTTTCACTCTTTTGCTCTCGCGCGTGGAGAATTTTCGATTTTCCGTTTACCTAGGGGATTTGCGCGGGTCGTTTGACGCACCGGCCGCTTTCACGCCCACCGGCTTCCGGATATACATACGTGTGTGGTAAATATTTGGCCTCTCTATTCTTTCAGGCCTTGAATCAGATAAATATTAAATGTTATTATGGGGCAAAGGATTGCGCATCAAGTTTGTTGATACAGGGCGATTTTGTCGAGAGCTCATTTTGGATTTTATTGCAATCGATGCGATCTAAGAAATACAGTTGTCGAAAGTTTTTTTACAACTTGAGAAAAACACAAATTTTTCGTTCTTTTTTTGTTCTTTTTGAAAAGAGCTGGTGATTTGCGCAACATAGTTGCAAAATGGTTCGAAGAACGACATAACCGCAGGGTGAATAATGCACGTTTGGAGGGTCGAAAGCATTGGCTTATATGAAGAAACAAGGGAGAAAGAGAGAAAGAAGACAGAAGCGCATATAACGCGTGCTTGGGGTTGCTGAAATGTTAGCGCAATTGGTAACCGCAAAAGGAACAGCTCGTCGCATCACGTGCACCCCGCGAAAATAACCGTGACGACGATAAATCCACGAGTGCACTGCTGACGCTTGTACTTTCACCACAGGCTCGTGCACAAGAGTGCATATATAATTTTGCATTTAATTCGGCACAATTGTACGTCTGCGTACGGTTGATGCGCTATAACTTACGCGCACTCTCGCGTAACAGAAAATAAAAATTCGAAAATCAAAAGCTTATTGATTTTTTAAGAAATTATTCCGTATGAGGAGAAGAAAAAAAAAGTGATGCTTAGATGCACGTTGTGTTCGAGGGATACAGATCTCAGCCAATAGCTGCGCGACTCTCCGTCACCACCACCCTCCGTCCAAGGAGGGGGGCGTAAACGGACATTTTTCCATGACCGAAGGGGCGCGCGAACCCGTCAGCGACTGGACGATATAAGTAAAGTTCGCCTAAGACCCTGATTTTTCTCCCACAGCTAAAGCGTATACGTAGAAGAGGAGGAAGAGGCTAGACACGCATAAAAGAGCGCAGAGAGCCATTTTTCTCAATCCCGATCGCGTGGACCTTCTTGCGGTTAATATCCTTGCCGCAGCCGTTTAATCGTTGCTCCGTGGAAATGAGAATTTTATACGAGCGGGATATACGCCTGTGTGGTGCCGTCAAGCATGCGTGTGCGCTTGTACGTGGCTCTCGAAATGCTATTTATCAAATTGATACCGAAGGGGGGCGGTTACTGTTTTTGTGGTCACTCGCTTACTTCCGATGAAATTTCGGTTTGCCCTCTTTCGCTCTCTTTTTCTTTTTGCCAATAAAATGATGAACTTTTCTTCGACTAATGTATCATTTTCATGTTATTAAAATATTTTTTTCGACTTTCACCGCGTACAAAATATTATTTTAGCCGGGGACTTGGACAAGCTTAGTTTTCTATTCTACGAAAATAATCCCCACAACTTGAATATGTTTATTTTGAATGGCGGATAAGTTTAACTCGAATAAAAAAAAGAGGAAAAAACAGAATAGCGATAAAATTTTGATATACTTTGTTGGCAAATTTGTTTATTTGTCACGCGGACGTTTATGTTTACCCAGCAGAGAAACAAAATAAAAATGCTGAACCGCAAATCGTCGATTTTCCAAAATTCACGTATATATAAGTGTCGCAGTACTCTTATTCGGTAGTCGGATTCGAAAATAAAAATTACCTACAATTCAATATTCAGAGCATTAAAAATACAGCTACACCGGGAGAAACAAAGTTTGTTGTTTATACCAATCTAAAAAGCCTATTCCATCAAAAGCTGAAAAACCGATTGGTATACCTTATGGCAAATTAGCCAAGCCACACGTAATTACACATCAATCTACCCTCAAACAGTTCACTCACTCGTCGCTCCAACAAAAGCAACAAAGCACTTATAACGAATCTCGCGAACAAAGGCTAACCAATAAAGCAAAACAAACGCGTTCGTAGAATAGAGAAAACAGAGAGCCGCGCGAGTGGGCCTCGATCTCGCAGCAAGACGCGTGCCTCCAGAAGGGCTGATCGCAGGGAAAGCGAGACATGGATTATAAACGCAGGAGAAAAAGACAGGGAAAACAAGAGGAGCCTTGCGTCGATGGAGGCCAGGTAGACGAGAAACGCGCTTTCACTCGGACCAGTGGGCGCATGATGAGCTGCGAGGAGAGCGCGAGATAAGGGATTATCCCTCCGGCGAGTAGGAAAATTGAGAAACGGACCTCTTGCAGATAACCGACCGGCGGGCTCCACTCCAGCTTAACTTGCTCTTTCTCTTTCCCCCTTCTCCCCCCACCCTTTCATCTCGCCTCTTCTTTTCTCTTTATCTTCGTCTTATTTAACTGAATATTTTCTAACGCAAATATTAACAATCTCTTTTTCTTCGATTTATAAAACTTTTCTTAATAAAAATATATTCAACTTTTCGTCCAAATTAACAAAATAAAAAGAAGTCACTCGCGAGACTGATCGAGCCACTCTAAGCTCTGAAACCAATCTGTAAGTTTACCCTTCCATTCACGTCAATAAGCCTCAGGGCTGCGACTTGAAAAAAAAACGCATCATCGAGCTGATTGAACTGAAAGGCGTGTCTTAGCATACCAATCAAGGCTAATTATCCTATACTCGCGGCTTTTGCGTCCAGCGTTCCCTGTATAACCCATCAACGCAGGCGTGGCTCTCTCTCTCTCTCCCCCTCTATATCCCTGGCGCGTGGGCGGCCCGTATTTTTAGAAGCTCTCTCGACTTTACTTCTTTCACGCTCATTCTCCCCCCCCCTCTCCTCTCTTTTTTTTCTCGCCTTTTCGGTAAAGTGCGATAGATCGAACACCTCTCGAGTACAAAAGCGCGTGCCACGCATCTGCCGCGTGTATAATGCAGGAGCCTGCGTTTCTCTCTCTCTCTTTTTTCTTACCCTCTCTCATCCACCTACTGGAGGGAGCATAGTATACTGGATGGCACGCGCCGTTGAGCTGCATGGAAAGCTGCAGCCACCGAATGAGCTCTGGCACAAGGATTGATCGAGTGGTAATTTGTTAAAAGAATGGGAGGTACTCCTGTACCCCCCTCGAGCACTTGGTTGAAATAAACGGGTGAAATATGGTTGTATAATTCCAAGACAAATTATAAATGCCATTGTTGCGTCAGTTGTTAAATTACTTCAAACCGAAATCATTTAAAAATGAACAGGGCAGTTTTCGAAAGAATAGTAAACCTGGGGTCTCAAGAACCAGTCAAATATTGAAAAAAAAAACAGTGAAAGCAGCGGCTACACACACGCGGCGTCCAAGCTGCGTGCGGTTTATTGTCTAAAGAGAACCCACGCACGCGTGCACTCGTTTCGCGGTGGGTGTAGTAAAATAAAAAAAAAAGAGTGGTATAAGAGGAGGGAAGCGACAAGGCGGTCTCGAATTACAGGCTTACAAATTGTCGGGTGTGTAGTATACGTGTGCGCGCGGCTGGCCGCGACGGCGCGTGGAAACACGCGCCGCGGCGCCAACGTGTGTACATCTCCCTCTTTTTCGCCTTTTTTTCCGTCATTGTACAGGCTCGGCTTTCTTTTCCGTATTTTCGGAGGCGGCGTTTTTTTCTTCTTCATATGAAGGGAGAGAGAGTACGGGGGATATGCCGCTGAAAATAATTGCTTCGCTTTTTTAGCTGGAGAGTTTAAGGGGAAGAGTGGTTGATGATGATTTTTCCCCGGTTTTTCTATTTTTGAGGAAAGGCGCGCGCGCGCCGATGTCGAAGGGTCTTTTGTGACTGGCGTGTGTCTACTCGTTTGTACGGAAATAAATGCGGCAGTTTGTTCTTTTCGCCGACTGTGCAGGCTCGTTCTAAATGGGGTACCCATCCACCTACGGCCAACAGCGTGTCTCAAAGTTTGTCGATGCTACTGTCATCGTAAGCGAGCGATAAACCGAGAAACGCGCGACGTACTCGAGAGACGAGCTCCGAGTCTCAGAAAAGTGAATGTAGTCGAGGTAAAAAAGTAGGAGGGAAAAGAGTAGGTGAAAAATGGACAAGTTCCGAGAGCTTTCCCTAAGGCGGATCGATCGAGTAGGAGAGAATGGCCGAGTCATGCTGCTCTTCCCCCCCCCCTGCACACACACGCGCGCGCGCGCGCGAGTACAAGCGTGTCGGACTTTCGATCTTTCCGATATTAACGCACGAGCGGGTGCCAAAGGAGGGAACGTAACTAAGGCATAAGATGAAGGAAGAGGAGGGACGCTCAGGTGCAAGCTGCAGCAGCTAATTCTGCCGCGCACGCGCGCGTTAATGCTCGGCGCGCGCTCCCGCTCGCTTCTCGGATAAAGGGAGCCTATGGATAAAGGATAAAATCTTATTCAATCGGCTTTTCACCCTCCTCCATCGACTTGCTTTTCTTCCCTCCTTCTTACTTCTTCTTCTTCTTCTTCTTTTTTCCACTCGCCTCTGCATCACTTTCTTCTTCTTCGCTTTTTCTTTGATTTTTTGTCATTATTTTTGTCGCATTGATGAAAAGCGTGCCAGAGTCGACCTGGCGCACGCCACATAGTTGAGATGGATGAAACGGAGAGAGGGAGAAAAGATGGTCATAATATATGTTTCGAGTATCGTTTGAGCTAAGCAACACCTGCGCGTAACTTTCATCCATTTTGTAAAGGATAAAATTTGTTAAACAATAATTTCTTTTTTAATTTTTATAAAGAAACTTTGAAATGTCCGTTGATAACAGCTAGTGAAGAGTGTATTAACATTTTCCCCGGGTATTCCCTCGAATCGAAAGGCAAAAGCATGCAAATGAGGCGTAAATCAATTTTCCAAAGCAGTCAACTTACAAAGTGTGCCTTTAACACGAAAATAAAAAAAAAGAAAAGAAAAAACAATGGAAATGATGAAGCACCGTCACGCGGGGCCGTTTCCTCGCGCGGACGCGCTCACAAATTAAAAGTAAAAGAAAAAGGAAGGAAAGAAGGGAAAAATCCAGGCATCCCCCCGTCAGCCTTTCACGCGTCCGCGTGAAATTGTTAAAACTTCCGCGTTAATTATAATCCCAACATCCTCCCGATCGAGCGGTAAGATCGTCCAAACGGTCGTTTAGAATTCCCGTGGATCTTTAACTGGCGGTACAAAGCTAGCGTAGAAAGACACGGAAGGCCATCGCGAAAGCCCGAGCTCGTAGATCCTCGACGTCGCGTGAATACCGAAGTATTCATCCGGCCCATTGGCCATTCCCATCGCGCCCTTTTCTCATCCGCGCGAGAGTTACGAGGTCGAGGCGCGAGCTCGTAAAGTATGCCCATCGGGCCCCCCGATCCTTATCGCTCCTCATACACACCTATACGGACGTGTGAACTCGAGGGTGGTGGCGTCGTTGGAGTTTTGTTTTTTTTTTCCTTTGCTCGCGCCTACGACAATACACGTGTACAGGCGTGACTTGGAACCCATTGGCGATTAGAATTTGACGAGCCGCGTGTGGCTTTTCTCACTATTACGTTGACGGAAAGCTGATTTTTCGGCAGTTAGACGAGCTGCTGTGGCTGCTGCCACCGCTGCGCTGGCGTGAGTGGAGAGACAATTGATTGTCAAACTGTGAGAAATCTCGCGGCTTTGGAGACTCGAGGTGTCTTAATGAATTTCCCTGTTGAATTACCAATGGTTTTCGGTTAGCGTGGAAAATTTTATTTTTCCGGAGTATAACCGAGCCGGAGAATAAGACTTTGTAATAACTCACGGCCGATTTGATTTCACACCTAAAAATGTTGCACTGTGCAACTCGTCTTGAATGTTTCGAGAAGATCAAAGTAGTCACCGGAAAAAAGAAAACTTTTTTTTCCAAAAGCACGCCGCTACCCAAAGTCCCGAGGAATAAAAGAATAACAGACCGCAAGACACGTCGTCGTCGAAGCTGCACTTGGGGTGGAATAATGGCCGGAGGATGGAGGAAGGGACATTCCTCGGTCTTTACGAGGCATAAAAATTTTCGCTCGCAGCGGGAAGTCGCGGAAAGCCCGATCGGAATATAGATCGAACGTGTGTGTATATATACGCTTGCGAAGGCGTCGTCGGATTAACGACCATGCGGCGTTGGTATTAACCCGCCTTGGCTGCCTAGGAGCCTCGTAAAACGCGCCTTTGTCGCTACTTAAGTAAGATCGCGCTGGGCACTATTGTCCCCCCCTGACCACAGTTTCTTTGAGAGATCGCCGATTTTCTCATGTGCATGTGTGCGCACTATATAGGTCTTTCTCTGGACCAATGTTTATCCACGTCAATAAGGATCCGTTTTCGCGGTTAAACAATTTTGATAATTTACAAACGATATAAAAGTCAAACGTCTATGAGCCAAAGCCACGTGTAACGCATATTGCGCTGCGCCTAAGCTCAGTGGAACGAGAGCGAAAAACGTTTTCTCTCGATACTACAAATGGCGGCCTCGATATAAATCAGGTACCACGTGGCGACACGAAAGTAGGCACGCGCGAGCGTGAGCGAGCGAGAACAACCCCTTTTACCAATATGTGACTCGCATTGGGTCTCTCGCGTGCGCCGTTCTACTCTCTTTTTTCTCTCTCTCTCTCTCTCTCCTCCCCTTCTTTAGCCACCGGTTTCACCTCGTTTTTACCCGATTATCCAGTCGTCGCGCGGAGCCAGCGAACGCCGGTTAAAGGATTTCAGACCCAAACCCAGCGATCGCGTGTTCGCTCACAATTAGAACGACGCGCCCTCCACTCGTCCACTCTTTCTCTCCCTTTCGCCCTGTTTCTCTCCTTTCGATTCCACTTTTCGAGAAAAAAGAAAAATAAAAGGTTAAGGGAGAAACGCTATAGCAGCGGAGAAAGTAACCGCACACGAGTGCTGAAAAAGGGGGTGCGTGTACTCAGCTCAGGGGGTGGCTCGTGGGCACGAGATCTAGGGGAGCGCGTGCAGAAAAAACGAGAGAAGGGGGGACCTATATACCATCTCTCGCTGGGTTATGTGCCCACGGAAGAGAGGAATTTTTTGTTCGCAGATGCGCGCGCGTGCGCGTGCCCCCCCCTCCCCCTCGCTCCTTCGTTTTTGCTGCGCCCTTTACCCCCTCGTACACACGTGCACACACGAACGAACGCACGCGGCTCTAGCGCTCTGTTTCCTCGATCTTTCCGCCATCGTCTCCTTTTTCTAACGCGGCTAGACCTCTGTATTATTTTCCTGTCTCTCCCGCCCTTTTCTACTCCTTCTCTCCTCTTTTTTTTTCCTGAGTTTTAGTCGAAAAATCCGTTCGCTCCTCACCGGTTCCTCTAACGGGGTTTCCGGTATTATTATACTTTGCCGCACAGTACTGCTCGCGCGCCCGTAACGAATCCTCTCACCGATTTTGTTCGTCAAACGGAAAACGCTACGGCAATCTCTCTCTCTCTCTCTCTCTCTCCCTCTCTCTTTCTCTCTCTCCCGCTCTATATATATTTGTGTCAAGGGAGAGAGAGCGGGTTTTTCGGAAGGCTGCAACACACCTCGATGTTCGCTCTTTTTTTTTGTTCCTCCTCTTAATATAAGGTGGGGGATTCCCCGCGGCGCGACAACGACGTGCGCTGGTGGCGTGAAATGTTATAAATCGTCTTTTTCGGTTTTTCGCTCTTTGTGGGATGAACAAAAAGGCAAAAGGAAAAAAAACACAGGCGCGAGACACGATAACGCGATGACAAATAGTTTACGGCTTGTTTTAAGCGGCCTGCGGTGATTGTAATAATCCACGCTTGTGGGCTCATTTTTTCACTAAAAATTTGGCTCTATATAATTTTTTTATTTTTTTAATCTCAGACTGTTAAAAACCATTCGTATTCACAATTGAAAGTGTCAGCGCTCCACTTAACTACGAAAAGTCAGGCAACAACAGAGCCCATCTATTGTGAAAATTGAGAGCTGAAAAGGTAACGAGCTCTCTTAAAAAGCCATCCACCCGCGAGCGCTCCGGGCAAAGAGAAAAAAAATGAACCGACTGAGCTATTGTAAAAACGTCAATAAACACTCGAAATCAATCGAGCCGAAGTCATCGGTAGGCTGCGTATAGTAAAAGCCTGAGGGTATAAATCCAAGGCCTACGCGGCAGAAGGGTTGGGTCGATAATTTCAGCCAATCAGGGGCCTGGGGGATTGACGCGGCAAAGCGAATGTTGTGACTAGCGAGTACGAAAGGGCTGAGCGAAAGGGCTGGCGTAAGGGTTGAGGGGATAGTATATCCTCGGGTGTCAATTACAAAATGGCGAGCCTTTGCTCGTACGTTCTGTTATTGGTCTTATTGGTGTTCTTTATTGTGCATTGTCTCGCACGACTTTATTTGTGCAAGGGCGTTGAATTGAGTTTTTGTTTTTTAAGTAACTTTTATTCTAAAGGAGTGTAATTTTTATTGTAACAGTTGAAGTGTAGAGGTACAATGCAATCCTAGTACAAGGTCGGAATAACTTGGCAAAGTGAGTCGTAAATGACTCTTAGAGGACAGTCGCTGATAAAACATAATAAGCCGGCAAGTGAGAAGGAGAGAGGGGAGTGAGAGATAAATATGAAAAATATCGAGGAACAATGAATGACCACTCCAGCAGCAATTCCGTCCGCTTAACGTCGTTAACGATAAGATAACGTATCCTATAGCTCGAGCTTTTTGGAGAAAAATCTTCATCCTCGGAGCGGCAAACAAAACACCCGGGTCTACGGAATCGTCACTCATCATTAATCGGAGGGGTAGACTAGGGGAATAATCTACGAGAGGCGAGGAAGCGCAAAAAATAACAACAGAAAAATACGTGCTGACCGAGAGAGAAGGAAACACAGCACAGCCAGGTCTTATCACGTCGCATTTTATCACGTGACACCGCGTACTAAATCCGCTCCCTTTTGGCTTTGAGGAGAATGGCGTCATAAAGAGATTTTCTACGCGAGATGAACAAAACGAGAGACATTGCCGTCTTCTTATTTTCGAGTGCGTCTCCGATGTGTGGTGACTGTGTGCGTGACAGGCGTATACGTGAGAGGCTGAGAGGCTACTCGGGTTACATACGGGAGGATACGATTCTTCTCGGAGTAGATCGGTGGGTATAACGCACTGTGTCACGTGTCGGTTATGATATTCGGTTCGGAAGGAGATATAAACGTGAGCCGAGATGAAAGAAAGAATGGCTGGTTAATGTTTATTGATTTTGTAATTATACAACAGGAAAACTCGAGAGGTGTTATTGAGACGAATAAGAGTAGCCAAACTACGTTACATTTTGGACTGTCGATTCAAAGACACACGCTCCATTTTTAATCTCCTAGCAAGTAATTGAATAATTCGTTAAGAAAGCTACAATCCCAACTGCAATATATTTATATAAGAGAATAGAAAAGTGGCGTCAAGTTAGCGAGCTAATCGTCTAAAGCTCAGAAGCCTAGAGGCCTACACGGTTCTACTAACAAAAGGAAAAACATAACCGTGCGCGCGTCGACATATCGTACAAACGAAAATCCCTAAGCGTAATTTTCAGGCCAACTCCCACATGATATAACCTTGCGCGTCAGGCTATATCCTGCCCGAGGCCAACGCCGCCCTTTCCTCATCTCTTCGCCATTAATTGACACGTCGCTTCTCCCACTTTCTCATTGCACACTAACCCGACACTCACACACGCGCACATAAATCAAGCTTATACTCCTCCGCGTCGAGTTATATATCCAGCCTGCAGCGAGTGCGTGCAATAAATGCGTAATCGTTCGGTTCACCCCCCTCCTGTTCCCTTAGTTATCCCTCAGCATTGAGGCAGGCGTCTCTCATCCTCCAATATGTGGACTCGCATCTCGGCGCGCCAGTTGCAGCAGCAGCTCATCCCCTCCCTTTTAGTCGAGAAGGGGGTCGTCGCACACGGCTGCTGCTGTTTCTGCTGGCGCAACTCGAGTCTGCGCCCGCGGCCATTCAGCTCACGAACAATAACAGTGCCTGCCTGGATGATGGCTGTGCGACGCTGGACACCCTCGTTCGTATCTGTGTGTATATGCGCGCGAGGGTGTGCATGCGACGTTCGTTTCCCCTTCCCGGCAGCAGCGGCAGCTCGTTTTCGAAATTTCGGCAGATCCGAGTGCGTTCCTCCCTTCGACTACGCGCCACGCACACATCCCTTTCCTCCTCCCCCTATCTTTACCCCCCTCTTTGTCTTTATTACAGGCCAGCAGGGGTGAGTTTTCGTACATCTCCCCGGCGCGAGGCCCAACTCTCTTGTTCTCTCTTTTCCCAATTTCTGCTTTTTATTACCGGCCGCGAGAGTCACCACCGGTAGGAAACTATACTGTGCGCGCCTCGCTTTTATTGCTCCCGTTGGCCGAACTTTCTCTCTCTTACTCCGCCCCTCCTGGATACTTTATCTTTTTTCACGTCGAGTGTGCTGATTACTTTTTTTTTCACATTTTTTATCCTTTTCGAGCTATCGTTCGCGAGCACTGAGGCGTTTCTATTTTTGTGGCGTTAGCATTGGCCGGCTGTCGCGTAGAGGTGCACCGCGTATTTTATAACTGGCCGATTCCGTGATGAAAAATGGGCGTTTGATAGCTTAAATTCACGTACACCCGCAGACTTACAATATGGAGCATTGCAGTAGCTAATAAGATTTTTCTTTACTTTGATTTTCGAGTTTCTTATTTCTCCACACAGCCATAACGTAGAGATTATAATCGCGCCCAGAAGCATTAAAAACTTACCACGTCGCGCATTGGTTATACCACCCTGACCATACAGTTCTTCCTTTCACGTGATCGCACCGAAGCAAAGAAAACAAGGAAGGGGAGCTAGTTGCCATACATACTCTGAGACGGCCGGTCAGTAAGTCCAGGTCTCGAGGTTTTCAAAGAGCACGCGCTCTTTCGCCCTTCTCTTTCGTCTCCCTTTCTCCCTCTCTCTCTCTCTCTCTCTCTCTCTCTCTCTCTCTCTCTCTCTTTTGGTCAAGCGAGCGCACCTTTCGGAACAACCAACCCCCTCCTGATGCTTATGGCTAGTGAAAGGTCAAGGGGTTGGACCAGCTGCCGGACGGCGCCGGGGTATATACCGACGGTTGTGCAATCTGCAGCACAGCGTCTCGAATGGACCTCGGCTAACAAAGGAGAGGACGTGCGCTTGGGATTGTGTATGTATATGTGGACGAATAAAGCCGGCTACAGGGGAAATGACGCGATAAAGCTGCGGATATTTAACGGGGACCGTTCTCTTTTTCTCCTTTTCTCAGCTATTTTTTTTTTATTCTTTTTTTTCTGAAAATGTACGTATGTAAAGAAATGAAGAAAAAATTTTATGAGCAAAAGAACGACAATAGGCGGCAGTTGCGTTGTTGTACAAGTGAAGATAAAGCAAATAATATAGCATACGCGTATACGAGGCTCGAGAAAATATTGTTATACGTGTGATTACGATTTCATAACATGTTTTTCATGCAGAAAAGAGGGAACGTACTAAAACTGTACTTATTTCCTTATGTTAAAGTTATGATCTTCGATTTTTTTTCAAACTGTTTTTATTTACCACGTGAATATAATCCCTAATTTCCGTAAAGTAAAAGAGATTTTACAGAGCCTACATTAACTAATTCCATCATACATTATCCAAATCAAACACACGTCAATCCCGTGGAAAATAGATCTAACCCGTGCCGAACCCCAAAAAATCTTCCGTGTTGACGCATCATCCGATAAAAGCCAGGCATATATACCTATCGCTTTTCGATCTTTACGCACGTCCGCACAGCAACTCCATCATCAGACCCTTTTTTTCTTTTTCCTTGCGTTGAAATCGACCACAACAAAAAAACCCAAAGGATGAACACGTGTGCAGGACGATAGAGTCGTATAATTACGCGGTCGACGCGAAGAACGTGCAGACGCGTAAAATGAAAATGTCCCGTATTAACAGGTAAAAACTTTGGAAACAGGCGTGATTCGAATCAAAGGATTAGGGAAATTGAGATGAAAATTTTAAAGAAACAATATTTGTCTGTTTGTTTGATTTAATAAAGGTCAACAACAAATTCAAACTATATACAAATAATTTAAAGGAAAAAAATTCAGGATTATAAATAACAAAATCCTCTTATCTCAATAACAATCCATCAAAATCGAGCCATCGAAAAATCACCGCCCATGCTCCCAAAAAAAAAGCCCCGGTAATTCCCCATACCTCAAAAGTCAGAAGTATCGCTATACTGTCAAAGCAAGGCAAGCGCGTGCCTTCCAAACATACACATACACTCACTCTTGCTTTTCCCTTCCGCGCGTGTGTGCGTGTGTATCGGTATATCCGAAAAAATCCCCAGCCATAAATGAAAAAGCCAAGCTCGTAAAAAGGGTATACACGTATATACGGGCACGCGCGCGCGGCTCTTAGCAAGGGGTTGGATTCTTTCTCTCCCGCTACCGTATACACGGCCGCAGAGTAAAAGCCTGCCAGCGCTCGACGACGAATTAATTTGTCGTTCTCAGGTACGGCACACGCGTGCGATAATAATAAAAAAAAAAAGAAAAAGGGAAGAGAAAGCCTGTGGGTAGGGTGGCCGTAAAAAATAGCGGCTAGCGGGAGCCACGCACGCGCTCAGGTATAGTAGCTTTTCCCCGAAAGGGTACACAATGCGAGGGCTTGCCGAGGACGGAGAAAGATGTATAGAGTGCGAGTTAGCGCCAGTGGCAGGAAGGTGTGTGCGGTTTATATCATTTTTACGTGGAGTACCAGGGGAAAAGGAACGTACGACTCGGGGACGATTTTTAAGAGAGGGGAAGGAGTTGAGAGAGAAAGAGAGAGATAAAGAGCGTCGCGTGCCGTCCGCTATTACCGCTCTGTAGTAGCTCGTTTTGGGCTTATAAAGAGTGCGCCGAGGTTATCCTGTCCCAATTCCAGGCTCGAGAGACTTATTTCTTCGCACTCCGATCTCGTTCGCTCTTCCTGTCCCTCTCGTTACCGCTTCCTCGTTAAAATGCCATTTGCGGAACTGAGCGCGCATGGTGTCCGACAAGGTTACGTGGTGAAAAAATGTTTGGACGGGAAGGAGAGGCTATACGCAGACGAAATTTCTAATTCCGGAATTATGAAGTGTAGAGGTGCAGACGCTCCTCTTGCTCCACTTATCTCGGCCATCGTGTTCTTGCGCAATTTTTTTTCTCCCAACAATCTTCAGCTTGTTCAGTAATCCCTGGGGAGAGTAAGTTTATCTGTATAGAAAGGACTAAGCTCTTAAATATGTCTAGTGACGGTCGGACGGATGTATTTTCAATATTTTAATTTCGCATAATAACAAACATTGATAAAATTGTTTGAGACAAAGGAAAATTACCCAGTGCATCAGTACAAATAAAAGATCAATCGATACTGTTCCCCAGCTATAAAAAAACCGCAAGTTCCAACTCGCTTCTTGAATTTTTAATCGGATTAATCGCAGAGCAGGATGCAAGAGTTGGGGGCAGCCGCGCAAACCGCGCCACCCACATATCATCGATCGGAAGAAAAACGAGCACGTGTAACCATAATGAAACCCTTTGGTCAAGCCGTGTGCACTTAACCTTCGATCGGAGGCGGTGTCTAAGGGAGAAACAGGCGGGACCGCGTATAAACGTAGGTGGCGTTCAAGTGGGCGGCAAATTACCAGGCGCAGTAGCAAACGATCGATTCTCTCCTGCAAACGAAGGGGGTTCCGCGGACTCGCGAACTGGCTATCGCGTTTGCGTTATTGAAAGCAGATATCGCTGCGTGTAAGACTGTTATGAACTGTTTGACGGTTACGTATATCAATGCGTTTTATTAAAAAAACGTGCATATTATACGTTACATCGCGGTATTGAATTAATACTTTATTATTTTGAATTATTCAATAAGAAATTAATAATATATTTGAGAATTCTGTTTATTATTTTTCTTTTCACCCTTTTCGAAAATTATAACAGCGATAAATCGGAAGTACAGAAAAGAAACAACAACTGGGTAATCAATCTATTAAGTCCCTCATATCTTGATATAAATGAAAGGATGGCCTTAAATCGAATTAGATATAGATAATAATAAACAGGCAGGAGAACCCTTTTGAGAGCATGTAAACAGAGAAAGGTACGGACATAAAAGCCGATCGTTCAAGGTGGTGAGCGAGACCGAGAGATCAAGGAAGGGAAAGAGGGGCGCAAAAAAGGGTTTTGAAACGGGTCTCGGGCTTTCCCTGGGTTAAAGCAGCAGGTCAGAAAATTCACCTGTGCCCGAAAGGGGTCGCTCAACCCTTCGTTCCCCTCAGCACATAACCCGCTCGTTCGTACGGAGACACCTGCGCACGTATTTGGACGTATAGCCCCAAGCATTATGCCTCGCAGACGAGGCAAAAAAAAGATGCTGACGGGAAAAATCCGAGGCCAGGTATAGAGAACTACGCAGGTATGGGCAACCCTTTTCTACAGAGCGCCGATTTCTCTTGCGGTAGAGTTGGGGGGAGGGGGATTCGGATATACGGGCTATTTACGCTGGAATTTGCGGCAAAGTAAATTGGGAAGTATCGGGCGCAGGTTTCTCCTCGTTGTTTCGTTTTTTTTCTTTCAGAGGGTCGGCACGCGTTTTTTTTGCGGGTTGCTCTCGAATTGGAGATTAGGACCTGCTAACCCTTCTTGGTATCGCTTGACATACATTTTTACAGTGTTATGATAAATGGTTCTAGAAACAGTTTTTGTGTATCTATAATTTTTTTCGCCTTTCCCTTGAAAATTTCATGAAGGAATTTCAAAAGCATCGTACTTGTGAATGAATACAGAGTAAAACAAAATTCTTTAGAAAATTGCATGAAATAACATTGAAATAGAACTTTTTCCAAATAAATAGTCGAAATGAAAGTAATATAAGGAAAGCTATTACATCTAGCGCTCTCGATAAAAGAGAAAATGGTCTTGGAGGCCATTTGTTTACATCTAGCTACGTTTAAGGGGTTGCAAGAGCCCGGGAGCAAAAGTTCCTCGGTAGACGCGGTGGCGAGATAGCGAGGGACGCAATTTTTCTACTTCAGCGTGGGTCGGTCAGAAAAATAATAATGAAAGGCTATTCTAGACTCTCGCAAATTAGTCTGAATGATGAGGAGCACAGGCAGAATGTGACCGAATAAAGAACCAACGGGGACATTGAAAGCGAGAGGAGGGAATGATGTACGGGGCCACAAGATATACGAGCAGCAGTTTTTCGGAAAGGGGAAAAACGGGAAAATTTTCCGAGAACGAGAGCCGTTTCAGATATTTCAAAGGATTCACCTCTCGCCGAGGTGGTCCTCGCATCAATCCTCTCCCTCACGATGTTTATGTCGAAAATCCTTCAAGCCCGCTGCCTCGTTTTAAAAGGGTTCACCGTTTCTAAGCGCCGCTTTTACCCAATGCAACCTACTAATTTCGATATTTTCCCAGGGGCTTAACCCCTTTTTAAAAAGTACCGCATTTTTAAACGCAGACGACCTAGGCTTCGGAGTTGTATTATAATTGTGAATAATAGACTCAGACGGGTATAGTTTATCGATGGGTGGTAGAGTTAGGTGGTCTGCATCACAAAAGTTTAATTGAAAATACTTTTTTTTTCCAGTAAACATTAAAAACGAATATAAGAGTAGTAATAAAATTAAAGTAACATAATTAAAGTCGTACTAAAGCAAACAATAGCACTGCGTCCCCGAGCAATGAAAAAAAATAGCGTATGACAGGAGACTTTGAAGTTATCGCGCTTCTTCAACAAGATTAAGAGTGGGTGGAGCAAAAAGCGTTGAAAACAAAAAAGCGAACTTCCCTGACTCTTCTACGGCTTTCCCTCGCCGTGGGGCTTTCAACGGCTTATATTTTTTCATTGTCTTTTTTAATCAAGCTAAGGAGTACTTTTTGAAAGGCTTTTTCAAGAACACGCTAAAATTTCTTTTTTTACGACTTGCTCGTCTTGTCCAAGCATACGCTTTGTCTAAAATTTGAATATTTGACTTCTCCAGGCAGTCCGAGCGCAATAATCGAAAAATAATTGCCCTAATTTAGAAAATGACTTTTGAAAGCTGTCCACGCGCTTGTTTTATCATATTTCCACATTTTAAAAGCGAGCGAGAAAAAATGTCGCCTGTCGCACAACATCAATCGTTATACCCTCGTATATCTTGAAGGTAATTGAGGCGCCAGGGGCTTGAGTGTGTTCGCTGTCTGTCGTGAGAAATTAAGACTGTTAGATCGGTTTCGCAGTTATTAGCAGTATAGCTAGGGTCACGGCCACGTGCTCGGTGAAATTTGTTAGGGAGAAGCAATTTTCCAGTCGGCTAACGGTCGTGAAAATGACTTTCCTCCGTGACCGTCTGCCGTTTCGCTCGGCGGACACATGTGCTTGACCACCACGCGGCGCTTCCTCGTTATTCCTTGATAAAAAATTCTTTCCCTTTTTTGTTCTAAATAAGAAAACGCAACATGCCGGCACAATCGTTGTTCTCTGACCTTAAAAAAAAAAAAGATGCGTGACCATACGTAACTTACCGGGCGCGCCTGTCTTACGCAACGCGATCAAACTTTTCCCAGTAGAGCAAAGCACACATGTTTTAAGCACAATGCGCGCACAGCGGTGCGTATAACGGCGCTCGTCCGGACAGCTGAATTCGTTGCTCAATACGTATATCGGTAGTCCTTTAGCAAGACTTTTGCATACCGCGCGCACAAGAGAGGAAGGAAGTCGGTAAAAATACGCGGATGCGCGAAGGGACCAGCCGGTAGCCCAGATCGCTCGGACAATGGTATCCACTGGAATTACACTTGAAATTACCGCTGACCCTGCACCGACGTACATTTAAATATCTCTCCGGAACGGTAGAAAGCGCCGGCTCACTCTTTTGCCCCCATATACCTCCCGCTATGCTTATACGCCCAGCAACGTCATGCTTACGCCTCCCTCTCTCTCTTTCTCTCTCTCTCGAAAAGTCAATTTTACGTGTTGCACAGAATAACGCCTCCACAACTGGCGAGCTTAGTTAGCGATGGGCGCGAGAGAGCGCCGACGTATTTCGCGCCGGCATAAGCGTCGGCTTTCCGAGAAGCGCGAGTGATTAATTGTTGGCTAGAAGCTTGCTAGACTTCTTAGGCGCCGATCATCGAGAGCTCCCGAACTCCCTCCCTTTCTCTCTCTCTCTCTCTCTCTCTCTCTCTCTCTCTCTCTTTCAGGTGCGAAACTTGTATTTCTAAATGTTCGTGAGTAGAGGCATTCTTTTTTTTTCTCGGTCGACTGAAAGCGACGCGTCTGCGGATAGGGCTAGTGAAGTTATTTTCGAAGAGAATACGCTCTCTCTCGTGTGTTTTTGCTCCCGTGAAACATAACTACAGGAGAGCGAGCCGACTTGCGGGCAAAGATTTTTGTTCGCTTTTGTTAGCTGCCCGAGTCACAATAGCCGCACGATCATTCCAGCGAGTGTGTGTATGTGCCGCCGCAATAGATCTCGGGCCGGGCACCCTCATGGAGCCGCAGTCGATATAATCATTCTGCAGTATGTGTCAGTGCAGGCTATTCGTACGAAATCAGCGGACAAAAGATCGATATAATCGCCGACGCGCAACCAGCAGCAGCAGCAGCAGTTGGACTATACCGTCTCTCCACGCGTGATCGAGTCGAACGAAACGAATAGGAGAGTATTCGTCGTGTTTCGATAAACTCGCTCTTTAGAGTCGTCCGTTAATCCGAACAAAGCCGCGGAGTGTCCAATAGTGGCGCTTGTCACGGAAAAGGCAAACCTGCGATCTAAAACGCGAATCGTATGGCTCATTGCAAATAGACCGGTATATGAAAAAAAAAGAAAAAAATGAAAAGGAATCAGTAGCGAGGAAGAAGAATAAGAAGAAGAAACAGCATGGACTCTTGATGATGGGACCCGCGGGCTATATCGATCCGCGGACACGTCTACTAGCACTAGGGGGACGGCTCGAGGCTGGACTAAGGGCTATAGCTCGGGAGTCTCATTGGTCAGCTGCAGCAGAGGCTCTCTCACCCCTGCCGATATGCCACACTCGCACCCCCCTCGAGTGTACGAGGGAACGGGCTGGGGAAGGGAGAACAGGCCAGTGACACGGGAGAGTCGCGAGAAAGGGCCGAGTGATGCACGACATCGGTAGCCCCGCGCGAGCACTCAACGGGGAGAAGGGAGAGAAGTGTGCGCGATATTCTCCTGCCTATGGCTGATATGGGGAGAATCAACCGGACTCTTTCTCTCTTTCTACCGCCTTTCTTATTCTCTCTGTAGCTGCTCCTAGGCTATGGTACAGGCTTGAACATTTTTTTGCTCTTCGATAATGTAGCATGGTGCTTCTGATAATTATAGATGGTACGGTTGATGAGCGTAAAGGAAAAATTATCTAGTGTCGGAATAAACTTGTGATATTTATAGATCGAGAGAGGTATAACGTAGAAAAAGATGTATGGAAATTTCTTTGTTCAATAATATAGATACCTGAATAGTTGCTTTAGTTTTCTTATTATCATTTTTTACGTTTATTGCAAAATCATTGATCGTGAGAAGTGAATAATATAAACGATACGTAAACGAGTATAATTAGACTCCGTATTAAATCCTTGATATTAAAAGGAAAACTCAAGTTACGCAGCTTCCGTATTATACTCGTGCGACTGGGGGAAGAAAACTAAACGGAGATATACTTTGTTTTTAACGTAGCCGAGAAGCCATTGGCTAGGGAGATAAAGGGGCGAAAAGGGGACCCGAGAAATCATAAGCGCGGCGCTCTTCCCTGATAAAGAAAACGCGCGAAGAGTAGAGGGTCGTTGGAGGGACGGGGGGAGGGTGATGGAGGACGGAAGGGACGAGCTGGAGAAATCCAATAAAGCCGAGGGTCGCGAGGGTATAAGGCAGGAGAGAAAGAGAGTGAGAGTAGGGAAGTAACGTTGGCCACGGGGGACGCGCGCGTGCAACTAAGCCGGGGGCGCGCTTCTCTTGACCCACGAAACGTCTCCGGAGTTTACCTCGTTTTCGGAAAATTACGCCTGGTGTCGCATTACAAGAGAAAGAGAGAGAGAGAGAGAGTGAGAGTGTGGGGGTGGCGAGGAAAAAAGAGCGCGTGGATACTCTTTGTCCAAAGCCGGCGTAGTCCACCGCGTGAAAATGTCGCGCGAAATCCGAGAGCCATCCCCCACACGCCCGTCCTATCACTCCTCGCACGACAGGTTCTATTTTCGTCGGCTGCTGGGATACGAAACTCTTCTTACCTACTGCGTTTTTTGGGGGAGGGAGGACGTGGGCCAATCATTTATTTATTTGCGGAATCTTGCTCATTAAATGTTAATAAACACGCGCTTTCTCCAACGGTGTATACGTAGAGCTGAGAACCTATGACAAAGTAAACGGATCTCTAGCACTATGAAAAAGTCATCATTCACACGGCTCTCGAGAGTCAAAAAGTAGATTCTTGTTCGATAGAGGAGGAGGAAAAAAACAAAAATGTGTGTGCGAGAGCACAGTGTGTTGCTTTTCCCGAGAGAAAAGTTCGTCCCGTGCGCGATGATGATTGTTGCCCAACGAGTTTTCCAAACTGCATTAAGAAATCCAAGCCCCCAAACAAAACATACGTAGCCTATCTATCTATGTGGGAGCTAAACTTTCCAGCTCCCACGTCTTGCTTCTCCTTTAATACTTGCCCCGCGTGTACGTAGACACGTGTGTCTCGCCTCCTCCTTCTCGCACCTCACCTTATCCTCCTCCCACCCTAACTCACTTCCAAATTCATAGAATATTTGATATTTATTCCCCGGAAATACCGCATTTTCCGCCGGCCCTTAGAAGTTGCGGTTGCGGATATGTGTGTCGTCTACAACCCTCTAAAACTTCAAAGGAGCACGGCCCCATCGGAGGGGAAATTCGTTCTCTACGTTACTTCAATGCTGATGGATTTCGGCTGAGGCGAAAGGAAGGGAGAGTAAGCGAGCCGAGCGATGATAAAAATGGAGCGGCCCGCAGTGCATTATAGGCTCACGCGCGGATCGTTAGAAGATAGATAGCCGTAAAGACTGCTAACTTTTGTTTTTTCGCGGCTAAGCACAAAACTCGTTGGACTATTCGAGGATTCTTCTATCCCACCCTTGATGACTCCAGAGCGTGGCTTGTAAGTAAAGCCAGCCGTAAGTTTTTTTTCATCTTGCTTTTAGAGACAGCTGGACGCTTTTCTCTCGTTGTCCCATAACGTCCGAGGCAATTTCTCTAGCTTGTTCAATTGCGCCTTTTGTCTTGCTAATTGCGAGCGCAGACTCGTTTCACTTGTCGACCGTATTAAATCGCGCGGAATAATAAATGATATCGCTGTTCTCATTTAATTAGCGATTCTTTTAATTTTATGAGCATGATGAACATTTTTTCCAAGACTTTAACGCTGTTTTTTTTTTTTTTTTTTTAACGAAAAATCAGCTCTGCAGCAAGTGAGTATTTCTCGAGCAACATGACATTTTAAAAATTGAACCGTCGACTCATCAGAAAACCACTGCGCGAACTCTGCGTAATCTCCAACGAGAGTTAAGAAATGAAAGGGAGAGAGGCAACTCCAGATAGGAAAGCAAGAAAGAACAATACCAGCGCTTCTGACAAACGAGCATCGAGGGCTCGCAGTTTTTTCTCCCTCGACTGAAGACCAAAGAGAGAGAAAGAGAGAAAGAAAGAGGAACAGAAGAGAAGGGCGAGACGGGAGGGGAGGGGAGCGAAATTAAAAAAGATAATTGGCAATAATTCGTCGCGAGAGGAGGGCTCGGGCGCGCGGCCTGACAAAAGACGCCGGGAGGGGCGCCCTTATCTCGCGCCGGGCGCTCGAATCGTTAATCAGCCCCGCTGCTACTGGTATAATGGCGTCCCCGGGATAGTCGAGAATTTTAAATGTGCCTAGCCAGGATAGAGCCCGCTGCTGGCGCTGCTCGAGGGAAAAAACGACGCGGCTGAGAAAATTCGCTCTTTTCATGTCGCGGCTATTCTATGGGCGCCGATTAATTTGGACGCCGGTGCCGCGCGACCGGAGGGAAAAGGCTTTTTGAGAAGCTTCTACGTATAGCCGGGGGAGCCTGTAAAATTTCCTTTGCTCCTCACCTCTGCCTTCCACTCTTTCCCGAAGTTTCTAGATTGCTGGGATAAGTGCCTGGTGGGCAGTGTGATGTGTGATGACTCGAGAAAATACCGAAAGTTATTAAATTAATAAAAATCAAAGCGTGCATTTTATGAAACGTCCGAATGATAAAAAATAATCACCAATTCTCGTACAATGCCGTCTCGTTGAGTTGTACGCACCAAGAGCAAAGTCGAGCAGAGGAGACAATGGAGAAACCGACAAACGTTCTCTCGTTCATTTCGCTCTTGACCAAACGCTTACAAAAGTCCCCAGAGCAGAGACAGCCCTTTAGTGATCACAGAAAAAGAGAGGGGGGGGGAAATAAGTAGAAGAAGGGACAAAGGCCGGGGCAGACCTTGCAAAAACGTAACGCGCCGAGCTAGCTCTACGTGCGTCTTTTAGTTAGCTTCGCGTTTTGCTTTTAGTCAGATATGCTGCTCCCGCTTCGCCCCGGCAACGCAATTTGTCATGCAAATTAGCGGTCGAGCTTAAACTTTTACCCAGGGTGTACTATTCGCTGGGGACGCTGGGATTTAAACATTTAGTTCTCTCTTTTTATAAAGCCTTATGTACGTGTGTAAAGGAAGGGTCGGTTGGCATCGTCTTACTCGATGCGAATACCAATGTAAGACCTGCATTTGCAATTTCAAAAACGAACAATGAGTTGATTCATAAATGTGCGAGATAAACGAAATAAATAATAATTATCAGCAAACAAATCAACATTATCAATATTACGCCAAGTAATACGCTCATCTTAGAAAATTTAATAACCCAGCCAATTTAATAATTTCGCTGTGATTCGCACGACCGAACACTCAGCATTTCAATATTCGGGCTCTCGAGCGTCAATTAAGAAAAAAAACGCAATAAAAACGCAATTAGCCAGTCGCAAGGAGTAACCGATCTGGCAGAGAATACCTCTGAAACGTTTCAAATTTTCCAGCGGCTAATCGGTCGCCGAGAGTCGCTCATTAGCGCCCACCGATCTGCAAGTCTAATCTAATTAAAAGAGATGAGGGTGGAGGGGAGGAGGAGGGGCTCGTCTAAGCTCGTCTCGTCGTAGAATACACTCGCCTTGAATTACGTCTCTCCAACCAGGGCTTCTTTTCTTTTCTTTTTTCTTAATCCATTGACTTTTGTTCCTTGGGCTTCAGCCAGACAGTAAGGCTCTCGAGTGCCTAGCCGCTTCTTCGCGTCCAATTACGCGCGGACCCGACCGCGGATGGAATAATCGACGTTATTCCGTTGGAGAGACGCCGTATGTCCTGAAGATTGTCCGAAGAAATTTAACGGGATTGTCGTGGAAATTTTTTTCATAATCAGAATGAAAAGTGAATCAAGAACTGCTATTTTTATGATGAAGCTAAATATATTAATGTTTGAGTTCGTTAGAAACAAAGAGTTTCAAAAAGGTGAATTAGCCTTTGCAGTGAGGACAATATTGTTACCGTAGTCTCTGCAAAAGCACGATTTTGTAATTTACAAGCTGACCTAGTATTTACGTACGTGCGAGGCATGGAGTAATTAAACCAATGACTCTTGCCTCCAGAGATGCCTTCGAAAAATCAGAACGATCCTTTGAATGAACTTTTACGACAGATCAATAATGTTCGTTCATGATGTTTACGGAAAAGATGACACCTGATAAAAGGGTCATTAATCTAGTTTCCTAATTACGGAAAATGGGAACAGGCATAAAGTTATAGGTAGGTAGCCCTGTAAATGTTTAACGGGGTAGGGCAATCTTAACTTCAACCTTCAAAACGCGTTGTGACGTTTGCACAGGTATGTACGACAGCATAACTAAACGATAAAATTCTACTCTTTGAAAAATAAGCAATGCAGGGCGCCTGTCTTTTCGTATTTATAAAAAAACCACAAGCCGCGCGCGTATGTGTTACATATGCATACACTGAGCCCCAAATTTAATTGATTTAAAGACATATTTCTTTGCGGGCTCTCCGTTAAAGATTTCTTTGAATAAAAGAAAATTTTGTAGAAAATTTTGTTAAATTAACATAAAAATTCTTTCACTACTAATACAATTTTTGATGTTAAAAAAAATATTATAAAATTTCTTGAAACAAAAATTCTTTGCTTTTTCTTGAGATAACAATTCTTACGCTAAAAAAAATTTTCTTTGATTCAAAGAAATTTTTAACGGAGAGCCCGCAAAGAAATGTTTCTTTAAATCAATTAAATTTGGGGCTCAGAGTATACACGACTTCATTTTCCAACGACTGAAAAATTAATACCGCCGATGCCTTGAATATTTAATCGGCGTTAGTCGGTACTCGAATAATTACCCGTCCGCACTAGACCCACGCTTTCCTACACGTCCCCGCACTTCTTTGCACGTCACACAAGCAACGACGCGCAATGAAAGTTTTTTTTCAGACTTAAAAAGCCTTACTCCAATTAATCTAAAAAAAATCTCTAAAAACTCGTCTCGTAGAAATTCGTCTCCATCAGAGCGCTAGAGCCGAAATCACGACTTTCAACGAGCCGGCATTCAAACTCCCAGTCTCTCTTTCTCCCCCCCCCCCCTCGATAAAAGAAAAAGAAAAAGGGAGCATTTGCCTTCCCTTGCCCCGCGACCCTCATTACCTTAAAGCTCCTTGCGTGGCAGAGGAGCGTCATGGCTCTCTTTCGATCGATTACTTTCTCTCATTATTTCCCTTCAACGGGTGAAAAAGTGGATGAATTTTGTGTCCCTTCTCCACCGCTCCGTCAGCTCTCCGTACAGCTATTCTCCATCGGCACGTACAAGTGATAACACCCAGCGTTATTACGGTATACCCTGATTATTTCACTTGATGGAGCCCGAATAGGCTTTTAAGACTCAAAAGCAAAATTGTCGCGCACAAGCTAGTACTGTATTTTAATTGCACGAGCGAACGCGTTTACTAAAATTCAAATTTAGAAGTTTGAAAAATTCGAAATCTAAAGGGGGAGCTGTTGTTCTCGTTAGTCAAGCGCCCGGCCGGATTGAGGGGCTCGAGAGAAGGGAGGGGGGCTTGGTAGGAGGTATAAAATTGAATTTCCCTCAGTGTCTTGCCAAACACTCGTTCTTTTTCTCTCTTTCTCTCTCCCCTTAATTACACAATTCAAAGTTCACTTTTCCATTTTCAAACCGACTCCCACCCACCCCCAACTCCAACCTCCCGCCCGACCATGCCCTTCTCTTGCTAAAGCACGAAGAAAAGAAAGGAGCGCTCACGCAGCGGCGGCGGTAGCAGCAAGAAAAAAAAAACAGGAGGAAGAAACGCGGTAGAAGAAAGGGGGAGATCTCGAGGGTGGGCCGCAAGGAGCTTGGGCAGCTCTTAAAAGCCTTCGTCTTCTCTCCTTCCTCTTTTTTTTAAAAGGATTTCCCGCAAATTTCTCCTCCATCTGCGCCGAAACTTTTATCCCCCCGCTCTCTTTCTCTCTCTCGCGGACTCTCGACTACTTCTGCGCGCAGAAGGGGGGGGGGAGAAGAATCGAGCCGGCGGCGGCGTCGCTGCCGGAATTAATTATTTAGGGGGACAGGAATGGCGCGCCGGCCGCCGGGCGCGATACTAACAGAGAAGCCTCACCCGTCCACCCTCAACCACCTCCTCCTCCTCTCTCGACTAGCTCCCTCTTCGTCTCTTCTTGCCGCGGCCACTTTCTCCGCGCTCGCTCGGCACAGAGAGCCCGAGGGCGACGATATAATTATGGCCGGTGGGCGGTCTGGGCGCCACGGACGAACCGAGTGCGGGCGCGGGGGAGCGGGTGAAAGTGTACAAGGGGCTTCAAGTATTCATGTTTTCATTACGGACGAACCTGCGACCCCTACTGCCAGTACCATCTCCTCCTCCTCCTCCTCCTCCTCCTCCCCTTCGTGCTACCTTGGATATCGTTGCTAACGGTACGGAGAAGAGGGTCGGAAGCTATGACGCCGTTGCGGACGGTAATTTTTTTTAACGCGTTTTATATTTATGCCCCCCCCCCTTCCACGCTACACTCTCATCATCCACTCACGAATTTCGCGCCTTGTAAGTTGCCGGCAAGAAATTTCCCGACGGCCAAGGGTTAACGACGGTCTAGGCTCTATAAGCCCCGTGCTCTTCTAGATACGAAAGGATGGGAGGGCGCCGGGTCCTCCCCGCAAATTAGCCGAGTCAGCTGTGGAGAAAAAAAAATGATCTCGAGCTCCGAGAAAAAGGGCTCGAAAAAGGACGATCGGTGTAGGCCCCAAGGAGTGGAAAACTCATCAGCCCAGCCGAAGATAAATCAAGGCGGATGCTAGTGGTCGCCTCTATTGTGCAGTGTTGTGCCGCGTGCACACGGCACTCATCATCATCATAGTCTTCGCGCGGCGTCTAGCGCGAAAGGAGGGAAGGGGAGGTGTGCCGAGGAGGCGCCCTCGGCGTGATTAATGGCGCCTAGAATGCCACAGGTTTACCCCGAGAGGCTATGCGAGCCTTGCCAGGCTAGAGCGGCATGATTCTTCGAGCTATCGAATCTTCACGAGCGACCAACGCCGTTTCGACGCGCTTAATGTTTTATCGCCCTGGAATTGCGTGGCGGCAAAGCTTGCCGCTTGGAGAATTGTTGATAATCTTAGGGCGTTGCTGGGAAATCCCGACATTTGTTTAGTTCTTTTTTTTCCAGCTGTACTCGTCGTTGATTTCGCGATGATTAATTATGCGGCTTGCTCAAGATATTGCTCGTGCTTGTAGCTTCGTGATTTATAGCCAACTCCGGAAACGTATATATTTTTATCTTTGAGAGTGTTTGTAATGTTGTATTACAAAGTACAATAATCATGGGAATTTAAAACCCGTGTATTTTTAATACTTATTGATTATTCATTGTAGCGATTGTGTAACGAAAGAATTAAGCCAGAGATAGATTGATCTTTTGTCTGAGGAAAAAAAATAAAAGCAGAAAAAATAATAGCTTTCGGCTAGCCGTAAAATCTACAGAAAATCAAGTTGAAAGAAAAGTTTTTCCGAAAATTGAAAGAAATTAGAGTGACTCGCCCAACTCAACGCACATCAATAGTTCCGCCGTGCCGCTCTACGCAATCCGACCATCTAAAAGCCTCCTTAACCCTTAAAATAGCCCGACACCATTTTTTTCCCCCCTAAGCTTGAATCTCGGTAAAAAAGGGTTCGAGGATCCACCCATCGAGCTATCCCCACTGTCGGAGTATATCCACTCCCCGGTAAAAAAGAGCCGGCGTTACAGCTGAAAGGGGTAAGGTAAACACGGCGTAAAAAGGGTGGGGGGAATCGAGCGAAAGAGAAAGCCGGAGTCACCGCCTCCAAAGGGGGGCATACCCAGCTGCAGTCGAGTTGCGCGCAATTATGCCCGTGTACTCGGCACCGATGTAGGGGGGGCAGGTACGCTCGGAGCTACGGCGCCGAGTGGAAGGGTTGAGACTAATGAGTGGGCGCGCGCCTATTGGCCGGGCTCGTCGGCCTACTCGCTGCTTCCGTGCACGCGCCTCAGCCCGTTCGCTGCTCCCCACTATTCCGTACGCGCTCGCTTTATCTTGCTCTTGCAACGGCCATCTTGCTTTGTGACCCCTTTCGCTACGAAGCCTTTACATTAATTATATAAGCGTACACTAAACAGTCGATATGACCCAGCGAATGCGTAGAGCTAAGCTTAGATTTTGCGCAGCATTTTTTAAACTAGTGCGTTTCTCGGAACGCGAAAAAAAACAGACGTCAACGGGCACATCGACACGCGACTTAACACCTTGTTGAAGCACGTAGTAATCCTCGACAATCAATCGTCAGTTCGGCTGGACTCATTAAACCTTAGCCGAATGCAAGCTCACGCACAAGTGACAAAGCCCACCTGATGCAGCTGTGCTGACACGCGCGTGTCTTTGATTTCGTTCCAGAGAAAAATTACGATTTGCTGGGAGTTCGCTTTTTTCCAAAGACTCTGTGTTCTGAATTTCCGGAGTCGATTATGAGGTTCGGAAACTGTGAAAACGATAATACCCCAGGGGTTGTTTAAGGGGGAAAGCTTGTTGAGTATAGTCGATAGCGGTTGAAATGTGTTGAGGCGCTCGATCCGATTATATACGACGGCGCGAGTGTTTATTGACCAATCCAAGAGAAGGAATCGAAATTTAAAAAAGTCGTTGAGAGATTGATGTTGTAGATGATGAAGTGATAAAAGAAATAATAAAATATTGAAATGTCTGGTTATTAATATTTTTTATCAGAGGTTATTTAAATTGATATTGCGTAAATTTAAGAAAAAAAATTTCGTATCATTTAAGAGCTACGAGAAGCCGGGCTTTTTAGTCGAGCGTTTGAAGAGCTTTGGACTCTCGCTTTAACGTTTTCAAAGAAGAAAACTTGGAAAATGAAAAAAAGAAGAAATTATCTTTGCTCTAGAAGACGAGTAATGCGATAACGAATATCAAAGGATTGGGCCGGAAAAGTCGGCAAATTCAAAACGAACATCATGCACGCTAGATATAGCACGTTAAAAAAAACGACAAATTCCACATGGCCGTGCGCTCGGTCGAATAACCTTTTCATTTTTCGTTTCGCGGCGTGGACGCGTTTTATTTTTTTTTCCTTCATTGCCTCGTGCGCTGCAGTCGTTTTTCCTCCTTTGTGCTCTTCCGCCGTGCTCGTCGGCTTTTCTCTTTGAACGTGCGAGGCCCTCTTTCCTCTTTCTCCCTCTCAATTTTCGCTCCTACTTTCCATTATAATCGCCGGGTTGCCACCCCCGAAAAATTAGACACCTTTGAAATTCTTTTCAAACGACTCGAGCTGATGTAAAAGTTGCCTTTTTACTTTTAATTTCATCGTGTTTGAGCTATTCTTACGTAAAGTTTATTGAATGCACTTTTTAATTGGCATTAATTATTAAATTTACACAAACTAAAAAATAGGTAAATATTTATTTATTTGAAAGTAACTTTCCAACTGATATATTCCCAACTTAAATTTTTTCGACATCCAAACCGTTTTTAGTAATCCGTTTTTAGTATAATGCTAAAAACGTAATCAAATAATGGCACTAGCCAAAGAGCTCATTATCATCAACCTTGAAGCCTGCTATCATTTAGTCTCTCAACGATCGGTTCTCTATAAAAATCGAAGTAAGCGGCAAAAACAAAGGAGAAAAAGCTGGCGCGTGCTCGATCCAACGTTCCACGCATACACACTCCTCTACCCCGCAAAGAAGATCCAATAACAAGGAGTCGTCGACGTGGTCCGCTGGATCGTCTCTCTTTTATAACCCAGCCCGTCCGACACGCCATATAAAACCCTCCCCCACGTTATACACACACACTCTCTCTCGCTCTCTTGGATAAACTAAACCCCCACCTCTCGCTACTCGCGCGCTCAAAGAAGGAGGAAAGAGAAAGAAAAACTCAAAGAGAACGAGGAGAGATGGAGAATGAGAGGGAATGAGAAAGGTAGGGAGCGGCGTGCGCCGTGGCACGAGCCGATAAAACGATTTCACGTGTGCACACGCAGCGTGTGTGTCGCTCTGGCGCGCGCCACATGTGTGTATGTGTGTAAGGAAGAGGGGGGGGGGGAGATGAGTGCGCGCTCGAAGAGGAGGTGGAGGAGGAGGAGAAGAGAGAACAGCAGCCTGTTGCTGCCGGGACGATCGCGTGGGTCCCACTATGCCGCTGCACACACGCGGGGATGTATGCTCCGACTCACTTGGCTGCCTTTTTATTCCCTCTTCTCCCTCTTCGTCCTTCTCTTCTTCTCTTTTCCTGCGCCGGTGAAAAAGAAGAAAAAAAAAATAAAAGTGGAGTAGGTGGAGGCAGACTGGAGCCTCTCTCTGCCGCTGGCTTGCGTATATACGACTACCGGAAAGCGTGGCGCGTGCGCCACACTCATTGTGTGCTCACTCGCTCTGTAGCCGACGTGCGCGCGCTTCTTTTTGTCTTTTATCTCGCTCGTCCTCCTTCCCTCTTACATACACCAACTCCCTCGATTTTTACGGCTTTTTTTTATTTCTCTACCTCTTCCTCCTACTACTCCTCGTGCCTTCCTCTTTCACTTTTTTGTTCTTATTTTTTATCTATATCCAATGTCTCGATTGAAATCGCTTTGGACGCTCAGTGAAATTTTAACGTCTTGTTCCGGCGATTCTTTCCCTCTCTGTCCCTGTCTATATATGTATAAAAGCCGAGTGAAAGTTCTCAAGTGCTCGTAGAGCGAGCAATAAAACGCTAACGACATAGGTGGAAGCTTGATAACGAACAAATTTTTCAACTGCTTTTATCCGTCGATTTTATTAACTTCCCGTAATTATATCGACTTAACACCGATAACCCCCGTAGCAAACGATTAATCGCACAACCGAATTTCCATAAGCGAGCACACAGCTCAACCATCGAGTTTTACGATCGACGTAAATCACGGCGCACAGCCCAAGAGTATCCCCAGCATTGGAGCAATTAACTAGCCGCGATTGCGAAACGCGGCAATAAAGAGTCTCTCCTGGCCCGGCGCAAAAAGTCTCAATCGCTCTGGCAAGAGGTCCTCCATTGAAAGCAAACGTAAGGTCGTAAAACACTCGTGGTCTCCGGTAAAGAGCAACTAGAGGGAAACAAGCGCGTAGGTGGTCGCGCGCGGACAATCCCCGGGCTAACTCTCCCGCGATTCTTTACACTCGTCCCTCTCACAGCCAAGGATGAGGGGAGGCCCCGAGTTGCATATACGAGTGTCTGGTTGTCGTCGAGCGCGATGTCTCTCGCGGCACCGGGACTTGAGCACACACCCTTTCCTCCTTGACGTGTTTACGGCCCAATGTGCTTTATTGGGCTTTCTCTTTAGCCGAGAGAGTCGCCAAGACGTACGTATGCACATGTGCACAACACGGCTGTGGGAAAGCCTGATAGATATTCATTTGTCTGTTAAATAACGCGCTAACGATTTGATATACGCTGTTCATTCGTTTTCCCTACGTTTGCGAGTAACTCTAAAGCGGCGAACGTTCCATGCGCCTTTTTTTTGTATTTTAATGTCTTCGCATTATTCAGCCTAAAGATAATAAATGAACCTTGGCTTTGATACTCGACAAAATTTTATCCCGAAAAATAACAAATTGAAAAGTGTAATTAATAAGTGTTGTATAACAAATAATTAAATGTTAAACCAAGATAAAACGCATCGGAGCAGGCAAAACGGGCAAAACAAGAAAAATAACGCTTGTCTCCGGGCTAGACAAAAAGGCCCACTCATTGGTTGGGTCTCCTCGTGTTGGGTTACCTTGCTTGTCGCACGTCGCGCTCGCATTTTTCCCCCCGGGGCGTCGTAGTCAGACAGGACCGTGTGCTGCAGCTGCTCTCTCTCTCTCTCTCTCTCTCTCCCTCTCTTTCTCTTTTTCTTTCTCTTTGAGCCTCGCCCACGGGATATACGTGGAGATCGACTTCGTCGCGCCTGCCTGTGCAACTCTTTTGCAACGATCCGCGACGTCTAGGCTAATGGACGCTGACGAGCCTCTATAGTCTGATGACCAGACCGTGACGATGTGTACTAACTTGTACTAACTCTGGTTTTATTTTTGTTTGTACAAATTATTAACGCGTCTGTTTTCATTGAAATTTCGTTTAATGTTTATATTTTAATTTGTTTTCTTATTGCATCCGAAAAAAAACATCAATCTTTCTAATAATACAGAATCGGCGAAGAAAGGAAAAAGCTGTTCTTCCGCGCAAATACGTCCAAACACGACACATCGAAGCAGTATGTCGTCGATTCCCAATCCAAGAGTGAAATCGATCCCCTCGCGAACAAGAAAAGACCTCAGCCTTTCTTGAAATCCTTCAGGACACGTGAGTAGTCGAAGTAGAGAGGTAGAGAGAGAGAGAGAGAGAGAGAGAGAGAGAGAGAGAGAATGGGAGGGTTAGCGAATGAAATCGAGCGTGTCGCGCACCCTGACCTGGCCCACATACGCTCCTCTCAGCTCTTGAATTTTCCGCAAGAGCGCAACTCGAGAATGTCCACGCCGGCTGGGAGAAAAAGAAAAGTCGCGCGCGTATGTGTGCAGATGCGAGAGGGACTCGTTTGAAATATTGAGCCTGCAATGGTTAAGGACCACACACAGGCCATCGTCCATGAGCTTTTCCCTTTATGCTTGCGAGAGTTTGTATGGACTAGCGAGTCTCTTGGAAATATTGGGAGGTATTACGGAAAACTCCAACTTCGCCTCCTTCGAACATGTTTAATAGCTTTCACGTGCGCTTTTAAAATTCAATAATAATGTTGCGAGTTATTCGAACGAATTAAGTAATCATTTCCTCGACTTACTGTCATTTATCAATGTTCCTCGATAAATGCATAAATCAAATCGGAAAACATAAAATACCGCTTAACCAGCTTACTCGGTATCTGTAATTAAGCAATTACCTCGTAACCGATACATCCTGCCAACGATCAACCCTTTTAATCGCGTGGGCTTGTCTTCGTCCATAAAAAATTCTCAATCAAAAAGGAACCTCCAAAAGCCGCAAAGCTTAATCCCTCGTTATATATACATAAAGACATTGTCGATTGAGGTATATACCAGCGGCATCGCACTCGATCAAAATAATCAAGCCAACCCAAGAGGCAAGCATAATCGGGGCGTCAGCGGACCCAAAACTCGAGGCTGTTATTAATCGAAAGGCGCGCGCGGGCGGCCAGGAGGAACGCCACCGTAACACCTGTCCCCTTCGGTCTATGCTAATGGCGCATAAATCGCGCGGCCGCCGGGAATTAAGGAGCGCTCTCTTAGCCGCTGTCATGCCTCCGATATTTACGGCCCCGGTGGGCGGACAATCGCTCCGGCAAAAGTATGGTATTCGCGTGAAAAATGAATGGGACAGCAAGAGAGACTGGAATTGACCGTATCAATTTTTACGCTCCTGTGACCGCTGGACATTTGCTCTCCTCCTCTCCTCCACCCCCGCCCGTCAGTGAAAATTTTGAAATTTTTTTTTTAATCGATTGATTAATTGCTTTTTCGGCTTTTCAACATTTTTCCCCGACTTAGTTTTTTGGTAATTTAAGCGGTTCACACTTTGTTCGCGTTTGTGCCTAATATAAACGAGATTTACGTGTGTTTAAATACATTTTAAAATGCCGATTAAATGGAAAGATATTAAAAAGTCTTTTAAACTTGACTTATCTTAAAGTCAATACGACAAATCACACGAATTTGTTAAGAGCGGTCTACGCAAACACGTATGCGATTGGATCGAAGGCATTGACAAACTCGGTTAATGGCCCGCTCACTAAAATGCCACGCACATTATTTATTCAGTAGCATTTACCAGAAAGTCAAACTCGATAAGGAAAACGGGATCTCGTTAAAAAGCAATTAAAAAAAAATTCGTTCTCCTTTGTTTCTTGCCTTCGGAGCAGTAATAATTTTTCGTTCGAAGCGACGAATAATTAAAGCAAACTTCTACGAAGATTACGTAAACGCGCTCATGGGTTCCCGATCTATATGGAGTTGCTAACTCGTGCAGCTGTGGATTTCCACGTGTGCTTGTCGACGAATTGACCCTCAACAGCCACATCCCCTTCCTATCGGACGCGGGTCCAGCTACCCCCCAAATTTAACCGATAACAGGAGGGTCTGAAGGGGCTAGTGGTAGAGGCGCTCGGGAAAACGTGAGAAATCAAGAAAGAAAAAGGGGAGAATAAGAAACACGGGGGAGGGCTTACGAGAAAACGAGGCCAAGAGGGGGAAGGAGCAAAGGCTAGCTGCAGCAGCAGCGGCCAGAGGAGATATCTGCCGGTATCGCGTGCCTAGACGGCCTCCATAAGTGACGTACGTTTGGAGGTTGCGTCGTTGGCGTAGGCGCAAAAACGGGGAGGAAAAGGGAAAGGGCAGCTCCGGCGTAGTCAGGGGGTAACGAGCGGCAGGGAGAGCGAAAAAAATGGGATACATCAGGAGGGGGTGGCCGATGATCGGGTGGTCTTTGCCGCAACGGCTGAGGGATAACTCTCTCCCCCTACCTACATGCGTCCGCAGCACAAACGCCTCGTATTACTCAGCGTCCATCCATTCCCGCTCGCTCGTCCGTCCGCCCCCTCCAATTCTCTTTTCCTCTCTCCTTCGACTCGAATCCCTTATATGCCGTGTCCGACGAAATCCGAAAAACTAGGGGGGTGAAGTACATAGAGCGAGAAGGGGGTGTGACACCCACTCGCATCCACCATAGCCCCCCGCTTTTGCAATAGTCCTGAACAGAGAGCAACTCGTTGTGTATGGCGCGCGCACGAATTTTCGTCGGCAGCAATCGCTTTCGCATGTCCAGTTGGCGCGAAAATGTTGAAAATTTTCGATTTCACGTATACCCTTCGTTCAATTTCCTAATCCCAGTCGGTCGGTGCGTCCGGTCTCGACTACACACAGAGCAGCTCTCGTCAGCTGCCAGAGAAAGGGACGCGTTTTTTTTTTTTTTATCGAGAGACTTTCCGTGCAGCTCTCCCTCGGCTGCGCATGGGGGCGATTTTTAAAGCGGCCTTTCAATTCGAAAAATGTATATCGCCAGCGATTGACAGTTTTTCGCTGTGCACTCGTGCGCGTCCCTCCACACTCCTACAGCCGTTCACCGATTGCTGTTTTTTTTCTTCGCTTTTTTACGCGCTTGACAACTGCGTCGAGGCTCGAGTGCTTTTTTTCGCGACTTTTGCATAAGTTACGAGGGATGGAATGCTTTCCTAGGGGAGGCCAGGTTTGTTGCGACAAATTTTGTACAGTAGGCTGTATATACGGAGTTATTGCAAATTTTACAAAATATGTATACATCGTGTATGATGAAATGTATGACGCGATGTCTAGACGGTCCATTGAATATAACGTGCAGATAAAGCAGTGATGGTCGCTGACCAAGACACGCGTCACGTGCGCAATCACGCGAGGGCAGCTCGAGTTCTCTCCTGGCAACTCAACACCTGGAAGCTGCATAAAGCAGCCGAGGCAATTCCAGGGGCCCCGAACACTAAAGCCCACTGCTCGATAATGCATTCCTTTGTCAAACTCGGCAGCACACTGCCTGTCTGCGGCGTTTAGATGGAGAGACCGCGCGCACGTCAGCGCCAGCGCGAGAATAAAAAGAACTGAAAAGTCGGAGAAGAAACCGCGAGGCTGGTTCGAGAGAAAAGGGGTTCAAGGCCGAAAAATTAGCGACGCCGTCGTGCGATATGCGCCAAAGTATCGAAAGAGCAAAAAAAAAGAGCTGGCAAAGTTTGGTGATGGTGGTGGTCGTAGGGCTCTCTTTTTTTCTCTTTCTCTCTCCGTTGGCAGCAATATCTCTCGGACTAGACCAGCTGGCCCAGCTCTGACGCTCTCTATTCGCACGCCACATGGCTCGAGGCGCGGACGAATTAATGCGCGCGCGGGAGAGGGTGCGGGAGAGACGGAGAAAGAAAAGTTTCTCCCGTGGGCCACCCTTCACGGCTCGAGGAGCTGCGCCTCGGCTATTATTATTAGACGCTCGAGCCATTCGGAAGTATCGGGCCCCGATATAATTAGACGGATTGGATAATAAGCGTTCGGCTCTCCTTTTTTTCTCATCGACTCTCTCTCTCTCTCTCTCTCTCTCTCTCTCTCTTGCCCCTTTGGCGCGCGCGCGCGCGACTACCTCTTTCAGTGTATACACAGAGCGGCGTGGTCTATAGGCTAGTTTTGCTGGCGATACCGCGCGTCCCCTCTCGCCCTTTCTCGACTCCTTTCGACTACGTTTTTCTTCTTTTTTCATTTTATTTTTTTCCTCAAATCGTTCTTATTGTACTACCTGCCTTTTATTATGCCCGTGAGCCGTTTCAAGGACTTTTTTAAAGTCTGCGCGTGCACATGTGAAACATGTGTTTTTCTACCTTTTTCCCCCTTTTCTCTCTCTCTCTCTCTCTCTCTCTCTCTCTCTCTCTCTCTCTCTTCTCGACTACTTCGCTCTCCCAACGCGCTCTTTTTCTACACCCAAGGAAATGACCGATGAAATACGTTTTGTCGGCCGATGATCGGCTTGCGATCGAGTTTAAATTCTCTCTCCCCTCCCATCTCCCTCGCTTCTCTACTGCGATTACATAGGCCGTTTATCGACGATCAATGCGTTTTTGTCGAAACGATTTGGCTTTTTCTCGTTTGTTTCGTCAATCCCCGGCCTTTGAGAATTCGTCGAATGGGATATTTAATAGAGTCATTTGTCTCTCGATAATCCTGACACCGCTCTCTTTTTCCTCTGCTGCTTGCTCGTGAAAGAGTCTACGGACGATTACAACGAGTGCGCGTTTCATCATCATTCTCGGAATCATTAATCGCTTGCATTCTATTATCACTTTGCTCACAATGTCTAGCAGTATATAGAACAATGAGCGTAAACGGACCGCCGAGCTCTTAAACAATAGCCAAAAACGTCGCGTATCTCAAAAACGACCGCTGGTTGTTTGCACAAACGAAGAAGCGCATCCGTGCGCAAAATAAGAAAAGCCACGCTCCCAAAGTTGTACGAGCGTTTTAGAGAAACGCGGCTAATCTAATCGCGGAGACACAAAGCCTCGCCTAATCGTGCCAAGAGCGCTGTATGTGTGTGGTATCGCTAGAGTAATTGCTGCACGGACAATGCTTTCAAAGGAGCAAACGAGCCCCCCTGGAATGAAAGAGTACGTCGAACTGCTCCTCCTCTCTCCCCCCCCCTCTTCCCCTCCCGCCGCCAAGGCAAGCTCGTTTCGAAAAACAAGGAAAGCAATCGATTCGTTGCTTAGACTCAGCTATTATATACGCCAAGACAATGGCGCTGATGGCGTTTTGACTTTGTTTTGGAGGCATTTGGTTTTGTGACTGGCTTTGTTTAAAATGGGCGAGTTTACTTTTTTCCGTTTTCTTAGTTGCTTTAGGATGTGGCTGCGACCGTTAGCAATTTCGATACTTGTGAGACTTTCGCTCACTGAAAAAGTAGAGGATGAAGATGTACGTTGATAGAAAATTGTGCAACCGTTGGCGAAGTTCCGGGAATACGTTAAAAAAATAAAAAATCTTTTGAATGTACAGCAAAAGTTTTAGCTGTTGCGTATGAGAAAAGTAAGAGAGCTTGGAGCAAGAAAAAACCAACGAATTTTCATTCGAGCAAAAATCAAGCAAAAAGTAGGCGCCAATACAAAGCAGCTGTCGAAAAATTGTTTGATCTCGATCGCTCGACACTCGACACATAGCCTGCCGATGCAATTTCAATTATTTCGATCTTCGTCCAACCTACGTCTACAATTTAAATGCAAGGAAAAAATGTCCGAAAAAATTACCCGCAGTCCCTTTTTACTTTCTCCTACTCACAGTCGACTTATCTGCCATCTCCAAGATTTTTTGCGATCACCAACGGTCAACACATGCCTATTCGATCTTTTTTACTTCTTGAATAAAAAAAAATCACCAACCGCTCCCGTTTTCCACAGATCAAGATACATTAATTCGCATTGATAGTTTTTTCCCGTCAAGTGCCGCCCAACAATCTCGATCATACATAACCGACTATCCCAAACATTTCAAAACACACCATTTTTTTTCTTCTTAACAAACTGAGGTACACACTCAGCGGAAAAAACAAAAATACGTCGGTTAATCCATGAAAGCGGACAATCTCGGGAATCGGACTTGTTTTGGCCTATTCCGAGATACGAAATGCTTCTTTTCTCGGTCCCCTATAGCCCCGCGGATTACGCTGTATTTGATTCCGGGATGCGAGAAAAACAGGCGTGGAGAGCCTTCAAGGCCGACTATAGCATCCCCACTTTATTTACGTCTTATTCCGTCGGTGATTTTCTTTCTTCCTCCCCTCGCATACGTTATTAGCATTCCACGTATACCTCTTCATCATAATCGACAACCGTACAATTGTCAAAAACTACCAAATATCAACAAAACGCCTCGTGTTTTTCACTGGTCATTAGAACCGTCTTTGCCGGCCGAACATCGCAGGAGCGCGCTTGACTACCTGATAATTATGGCTAATAAACGCGTAAAAACAAATCGTACATACATCAGGCCTCCGGTCAGTCAGTCGGAAGTTATGGCCACCAAGGCCAAACGATGCCCGTCTACCTCTCCGATGCTCTTTACTATGACTCGCTGGGCCTCTCCTCTCCCCTCTTCTGACTTGCAGTCCCGAACGTAATTGGAGCAGTCGCGTGCATCGCAATACTCACTGTTTTCCCAAAGCTAAAAGGCCCGCAATATTTCAAGCATATCTCGGCTTGACTTTTTGCCGAATCCGGGCCGCTAAGGTTTTACGATCGGCAGACCTCGCGTCGTCATAACAATATAATAATTAGCCCGAGTTTTTCCCAAGCGAGAAAACTCAGGGTCTAGCGAAGCGCAGGAATTGTCAAAGGCTGCCGCAATATTGGGTGCGGGCCACGAGTTTTTAAATCATTTGCCAGTTTGCGCAAGCCGACTCGGCGCGTATATTTTACCGTTTTGGGTCATTTCACGACCAGGCACGGTTCTAGTTTTCTTAGGAGTTTCGTCGTTTATTGGCGCTGTCGGATGAGAAGGACGTGTTCAACGTGTCTGGTCCATAGGCCAAATTTATGCTTTTTTGTTACAATCGTTTATTATCGGGAAAAAGTCAGGCGCAGGCTGGTCCTCCGAAAGCGGCACATTTGCTTTTTGAAAAATTTCCGATTGTTCTATTATTAGCGACGAAGTCATTTTCAAGTTATTTCGAGCAAGCATTTTCGAAAAATTTATTCAAGTATATAGTGTTTGTATTTTTGAAAAATACGATTGCGTAGGCATAATTTTTTAAATTAGTTTACGACCTTGAGAATAAACGAAATACTAGTTGAAAAATTATCGTTTTCAAAAAATATATATGATTCAATCAATCGCTCAAATATACCAGGCGCATTAACCCATTAGAAAACAGCAATACACCCTTAGCCCTATCCTTTAAAAAAGTCAAAAGCGACATAAAGATGCTCCAGCGAGGGGAGTGCCATAAATGTAACCTCAGTCGGTCTGATCTAGCAAAGAGCAACCTGTCGCGCAATCCTTTCTCATCCGGCAGTTGCCTGCAAACGCAAGAGATGGGAGGGGAAAAGAGAGAGAGAGAGAGAGAGAGTGAAAAGCTATCGAGCTGCCAGTCAACCCGATCCCGCGGTGTGTGTGTCCCAGGTACGGGGCCCATAAGCTTAACCTACGAAGGTCTAACGGCTCGTCTGAGCTCCTAGCCAGACGGCAGGTACACCAAAAGAGTTGGCCCGTGAAAGGATGCGGGGCCCGGTGTGGTAAAGGGCTCGGCTCGCAGGTTGCCGCTTCCCCCATTGAGCCTCCAACCCAGCGCGCGTCAATTCCTCATAATTGCCAATAATGTCTTCATTGTGTGCCGCGGTGTAAACAGACAGACGCTATTTCTTTCGTACTTTCTTTTTCTCTTTCTTTATAATTCACTGCACTTTCGCGACAAATGGTCAGATCTACCACGTCAAAATTGTGAAAAAATCCAAATGATTGCGTATAGACGCCTCAACGATAAATAATCTCAATACTTGGTCTACCCCTCCTCCCTCTGTCCGAAAATTGGCACATCGAGCAAAACAGACGCGAGTTCCGCGGGGATAAAGTAAACGAAGAAACATCCGAGAGTCAACAGAGCAGAAACAAGCTGCGGAGAATCACGACTCTCTCTCTCTCTATCTTGAGCGCGCGAGAGCAATAAAAAAGGCAAAAGAAGCAGGGACTACCAGTCAACGCTTATGGATTGATATGCGCGCGTGTGTCTGTGTGCGTAAGGCAGCACTCGAAAAAGGCCGCGATTGGGGACGAGAAGTTTTTTAAAGTGCCGCCGGGGAGAGAGAGAGAGAGGGAGAGGTTGGTATAGGGCACGCGCGCCGCGCACGCCCCGGGACCGTGGCAGGTGAGAGACGGTTTCACTTTTTTACCTCCGCACGCTCGCGCGCCCCATCTACTACTACTACTATACTACTACTATCCCCCCTTGTCCTACGTAGCGAACGAAAAGAACTAGTTTTTTTTTCTTACCGATTTTTATTTATTTTCCTTTTCTTATTTGTTTCGAGAAAAGTGGGAGGGAGTAGATGTGCTCCTGGAAATTTATGTTTTAATTTCTGGTGCGAGTGACTGCTTACGATCAAAGCGCCGCGACATGGAGCTGTAAATTATATTTTCAGATGCTCATATTCCAATCCTACTATCTAGATATACGCCGTGAATGGTCGTTTCTGGTGAATTCAACGTATGTTTCCTACGAGATCTGTCAACGAGTGTTTTATTAGCCGATGTAATGTTTTTGTAAATTGGTTGATTTATGGAGTACGAGGTGTGGAGGTGTGTTTTTTAAATTCAACGCAAAACAAATGTTTTCGGAAAAATCGAGTTTGTTAAGCTTGGACACAGCGACTGAGCGGGAGCACGAAAATTACCTGTGCTTAGAAGTCTGTTTTGCGGCTTGATATTAATATGGGTACTTAGATCTGTTTTGCAAATTCTTAAATTTTGATGGCTATTTAATGAGTACGTGAATAAGAACGAAATTACTGTCTGTCTCTCGTTTCGTCTTTTGAATATCAGGGATAATCGGTATTATGTATGACGAAAAATTTTGCTTGGATTATTTGAAGATATCTGCCGTCCGAAATGAGTATTTTCTAAACGTGCATAAACATTTTATTTCAAATTATTAAAAAAATTTTGACTATTTAAATTATATAAACAATTTATCTATTGATTCATAGATCTTATAATTTTACGATTGTTAACCAATAATTGTATAATTGTAAAAATGTTAATGCCCGGAGAAAAATCATTTACCTGGCTTGCATACTAATTTATAACATTAAACGACAGATCTTGTTACTCCGGAGTCAAAACTACCGAATTCTAAAGCCCTCATAAAAAATAACGACACGTAATAAAAAAAGTCCACCCTGAACCTAATAAGAATTTAACAACGCCTCAAACGTACACGTACAGGCTCTCTCTCTCTCTCTCTCTCTCTCTCTCTCTCTCTCGCTCTTTCTTTTCCTCTCGCACCGGCTTACAAAAAGTTAAGTTTCAATTCTCTATTTCAAATCGATTGAAGAAACTTAAAAAGTCGATTAATTGCAAAAATTAAACGCAGAATGAAAAAGTTATTGGAGAAACAAGTAGGAACGAAAAAAAGCATCAAGAACGTGGGTGCGCAACCCTTCAGGCCTGGAAGGCCAATGCCGAGCCTCGGATAGGCAAGTCGGAGGGGGGTTAGAGTTGCTGTAGCCTCTCCCCGCTCTTCTCTCTACCCATTATATTCCCCCTCCTCTCTGGCGCACGGCCGTCGCTCCCTTTCAGCCGCCCCAATCCCGCTTCATCCCCGCGCGCTGCAGCAGCTCTTCACTCTCGCTATCGTTGCGCGAGGGAGAGAGAGAGAGCAGCGGCGGCCTAGCCCCACCACCCGAGCCACGCGCACTTTCTCTCTGGAACGGTGCCGGCGGCTCGAAGGGTTGCGACTACCGTCGAGGCCGGCACGCCGAGTAGGCCTCTCCCCTGTGGCCGGACCAGCGCGCCCCGGGGTGGGGGTAAAAGAGAGTGAGAGAGAGAGAGAGAAAAGCAGGCAGGCAGAGGCAGCAGCACAGGTCTGGCCGGGCGACGCCGAGTGGGGATGGCGCGCGGTGAAAAAGCTCACGAGTCCGCGGCTTGGACGTCAGTAGTCGTCTAGCTCGGCCGGTGAGCGCATCGAGACTCATCCCGGCTGCTTCTCCTCTCGTCATCCTCGACACTTACACTTCGGCCTCCTCAGTCGCGATACAGCTCTTGCACCACTCTACTTTCACCCTTAGGCCAGCGAGTGCGTGAATAGTTGTTTGTGCAGCAGCATCACCAAGTGCCCGGCATTCACAATATACACCAACGCGAGATGTCAAGCGCGTTCTTGTGATTACTTAGACAAGTGTGATTGATCGATAAATAATTGTATATCTTTGAAAAGATTGTGTGTGAGTCAGCGAGAAAGGATATATCTGTAAAAGCCCTGCTGCATGCCGCTAATCGCAACTCAGAGGACCAGCCGACCATCGACCAGTGCTTGGATGCCAGAATACAAGACTGTAGGATGGCTCTGTCTTACATGCAAGACCCGCAATTCGCTGCAGGTATGAATAATTATTCAATAAAACATTTTCAACAGCTATCTCTCTTTTTTTTAATATTCTTCACTTTGATATAATGCGACCTACGGGCAAAGTTTAAAGCGCTAAGATTCCGAGGAATTGGGAAAAGTCAAAGGGGTGGTGAATAACACGATAAATGCAACATGCGCTCGGTACTGTTCTTCTTTTGGTTTGGAGGAAAAAACAGTTGCAAGTTTTCAGAAGAACAACAACAAGCAGAATTGACGTCAGGAGCGACTAGCGGAAATTGGAGAAAAGTTATTTTCTGAGATTCGGATTATGATTGAATTCTATATACCGAGATGACGTGAATGAAAGAAACGACGTGTGCGTGAGAAATAGATGAAGTCTGCCTTAGAAAGTTACCTGAAAGTCGAGCAGGCTTAATTGCCAAGCAATAAGACGTTGGTCGTTACTCGAGCCGGACAATAAATTGAAGGGAAAAGTTGGCGAGTGTGTTGATTCAATTCGCTGACAGCTATACGCATTCCGAACGTTTCTTTGTTTTTGTTTACCTTTTCATCTAATTTTATGAAATAAACCAAGTATCAACGGGGTCTACAAGAATCGGTTTGTTTCTACTTCTGGGATAAATATGTAACGTAAACAACGTATTCGTGGGTAGATTTTTGATGTGCTGCATGCAATTTATTTTACGCTGCAACAGTACAACTGACAAACTTTCTTTATGAAAAAAAAATGCTCGGAAGGCATAAAAAATTTGAAAAACGAGTGCACATCTACGCGTTGATGTTGAACGAAGAAAAAAAGCGAAGGAAAAAGATTGAAAAGGGAGAGAAAGAAAAAGGAGTAGAAGAAGAGGGCTAAGAGAGAGAGAAAGAGAGGTCGCGATTATTTTCGGTTTGCTACTCTTTCTATTTCGCCGACGTCTTCGTCCCCTCTCCCTCTCGAATTGCGAAGAAAAAATCTCTTATCCGTTCGGGTAAACGATTATCGATTTTCTCGCGCTTTATAAGGGAAAAAGGAAAAAAATAAAAGAGAGAGAGAGAGAGAAAGAGACGTTGGCTGGTAAGGCGAGGGGGTCGTTTGGTCGATTCTTGCGCCCCGACGGTGTTATTATAGTTAGAGCGGAAAGACATGACTACGACGACGAGCAAGTCAACGACGCATCTTACACGTCGCGCGCCTCATGTTTTATTGCCCAGATGCGTTTTTATATTCTGAGGAAAATTGCCCAAGCGGAACTTACATTTTTTATTACGCCTTCCTCGAGCTCCTCCACACCCTCCCGTCCCCGTCAACCAGCAATTTTTGTAAATTTTACAAGAGTCATTTTTTATAAATGTCGCGACATTCAACCTTAATTGTTTCACGATAAATTTCAATTGTTTTTCTTTTGCCAATGTAATCGAGAATTTATACTAAATCCGTAACGTTATAAATACGAATTTAAACAAAAACACTGACAACGAGAGAAACGCATCGGATCCGTCGGCGCGACATCGGACCGGAAGTCTCTCGGAGGTAAAATTCATTAAATGTCGCAATCCATTCTGGGCCTCATCGAGCTAAGTACGACTCCCAGTCAGCGGCTTTATATGGCAGTCGCTGATGGCCCGGTCTTTCGCCACACGCGCGCACTCCGCTCCGATAATTCGGTCAACGGTTTTCGTGAAGAGAGGAAAGCGGCGCTAGTACGAGCGAGAACAAGCCGCGTGGGTGGCGCGGCTACACACACGTATATATACGCGAGGCACGTGAATGAAGCGCATGTGAATGGGAGGCAGGAGAGCGGGCGGGAGGAGAACTCACGTGCGCGCTCGGAGGAGGAGGAGGTGGGAGGGAAGGCCGCGCGCAGCCTCCCGACCGCGGGAAAAGCGCCACGGTCTACTCCCACCTACACGCACGCACACCACACTCCCTTCGACTTCCGATTTCACTCAATGGGCTTTTCGGGCTTGGGTATACCTTTTTTGTAAACGAGAAAGTTGGGCAAGACTCGCGCGCTCTTGCGACGCGTTGGACAGCTCTCCTTCGCGATGCATCGCTCGTTCGTGTCATATGACTTTTTTTAGTAATGGACACACGCGATGCGGAAGGACGCAAGAGATTATTCGATGGAAAGTTTTGGCTTGGGCAATCGGTTAAGTCTCGGGTTGACATTTTCCTTGATTTAGCTTAGCCGAGTTGGCTTTCCGATTGTGAAATGAAAGGTACACAAAAGTCTAAAGCGATCGATGTTTTTTTCAATCTGCTCCAGGTTTCCTCGCCAGTCAAAGTCAGACCATGAAGAAGGATGTGCCGGCGGAGAAGCATCACCACCATCACCACCTCCACCACCACCAGCAGACGCCCTCGCCTCCGCTCAACAACAACACAGCTAGCCACAACCACAACAACCCGACGGCCTCGGCCTCGGCCTCGCTGCTGATGAACATGGCGACGCTGGGCGCGTTCTCGAGCCCGGCCCACTTGCAGATGGCCGCGCTCGCGGCGATGCAGCAGCTGCAGAACCCCGCGGTCGCCGCGAGCCTCGTGCCGTCGCTCTACACCCACCCCCAGCTGTTCCCCGGCTGGCCGCCGTCAGCCTCCTCGCCGCCGTCCAGCCTCCAACCCGGCCCCGTCTCGCCGGCCCTCAGCACCAAGTCCAGTCACAGCCATGGCTCTCGCAAGTCCCAGCCCCAGCATCTCCATCACCACAACAACAATAGCCACAGCCACAACAACAACAACGTCGTCAGCAGCAGTAGCAATGCTGACCGGCTGTCGGACACCAAGAAGGTGTACACGATGAAGAAGCGCGCGAGCGCGGCGAGGCTAAAGGAATCCGGCAGGACGCATGCCGGACAGACCAAGATCGATAATGCTGCCGCTAGCCCAGGTCGCCCTGCTGGCAGCCCCGAGACCGTCAAGGATCCCAGCCGCGACAAAGTCTTCACCTGTGGCGTCTGCAACCGATCGTTTGGCTACAAGCACGTGTTGCAAAATCACGAGCGTACGCACACTGGCGAAAAGCCATTCGAGTGCAAGGAGTGCCATAAAAAGTGAGTAGCCCTACCTCCGAATAAATAATTATCTCCGACTCTCCCACCAGCGATATATATTTTGCTAACACGAATACCTCTTTTTGCTTCCAGATTCACGCGCGATCACCATCTAAAGACGCACATGCGCCTGCACACGGGCGAGAAGCCGTACTCGTGCCACCACTGCGACCGTCAATTCGTGCAAGTCGCCAACTTGCGTCGGCACTTGCGCGTCCACACCGGCGAGCGACCGTACGCGTGCGACGTTTGCGACAACAAGTTCAGCGACAGCAATCAGCTCAAGGCCCACCAGCTCATCCACAAGGACGAGAAGCCTTGGGAGTGCGACAAGTGCTTGCAGCGCTTCCGACGCAGGCACCACTGGATCCACCACAAGTGCAGCGGACAGAGCCACGCGAGCTCCCCGGCGGCCAGCAATAGCAGCAGCGCGGCAACGCTCGCGGCGAGCCTTCTACCGGTCAGCGCGCTCCCGAAACAGCAGCCTCAGCATCAGCAGCCGCTCGGTCAGCAGCGAACGAGCTCGCCGTTGCACGGCGACGAGCAGCTCAGCATGGACGACGAAGACGAAGACGTGGAGATGGCTCGGGAGAGCGCGGCCGGCTCGCCCAGCCCGGCGTTGACGAGGGCAGCTCTGCCGCTGAACCTCTCCTGCACGCCCCTCGCCGAGCTGATGCAGCCGGTGCAGACCGAGCCGGAGGACCTGTCGATGAGCGGAGCGAGATCGCGCGCCCTGAGCGGCAGTGCTGGCTGCTCGTCGCCCGCGACCAGCCGCTGCTCCGGCAGCGAGGACGACGAGGAGTCGCGGCTTCTGCCGCAGCACATCAAAGAGGAGAGCAGCAGCCCGTACGCCAGGTGAAAGCGAGCCCGCAGCCGCGATTCCGGCTCGCGGACCTGACACCACCGACACCGCCCATTGTACATAGAGAGCGAGAGATATCGAGAGGAGGAAGAAAGTGAGTGCCCCCCAAAGGGCGGCCTAGTAATCCCCCTTTGCGCTCTTCGCGCTCCCGATAACTGCCCACACACACATAAACATACACTGTTGTGAGCCGACAAAGATTTATAAATATATAAATACACAAAGCTCTAAATATATAAATATATATTTACGTACGTGTAGTCTAGAGAAATACTGATGATGATGATGATGACGAGTAAGCTTATACGTTTGCGCGATAACGCGAAATCCAAGAGATATCAAAACGACGACTTTTAGCGGGAAAAAAGAGATGATTTTTTTAATGTTAAAACGTCGAGAAAGAGATGTAAGCGCTGGAGAGGAGTTTACAGAAATTATCGTGGAATATCGTGGATGTTACTGGTATACAAGTTCCTCTGACAGTTTTGAAGTTGCGGGGAAAGTGATCACGTCGGTCTGCCCGTCCTCTGTCGTTGTCCCCCCATACCCCCCCAATATAGCCCACTTAGGCCAACAGAGAGTGATATGCCGAACGCGATCCCAAAGACTTCAACCGCGTGTTATCTCGAGTCTTCGCGGCTGATCGACAAACGATCGGCTAAACTCCCTTTACCGAGGCCTCTCTACACGTGGCTGTATTCGCGTCTACAAAGGCCACAGGCTCGGATCCGGTATACAAGTCCGTCGGCCAGCGTATAGTGTGTTCAATGTATCTATATGTTATACGATATGCAAAATATTTTCGTTGAGAAGCTTTAGGATTAGTTAGATTACGTAGAAAATTCATAGACGGCATAGCTGACTCGCCGTCCGTCTCCTGACTCATTTAAATGGTCGACCTTTCGATTAGACGACAATTTTAATTTTTTATTACGTTATTTATCTAAGTTTAACAACGAGCATGCGCTACTGTGAGAACGGCTCGGAAGAAAGTGTGTACACGTAGCTAAAGCACTCTTGGCATTTTTCTTTCGAATCGTTATTTCTTTATTCACTCTAGCCCTGATTTATCGATAATACATTAATGACGCTAATTTTAAAAAAATTAATTCTTTATTTTTTTGTAGTAAGAAAGGTCGTCCTCGTTGTTTTTAATATTTATTTTGTTGTTATATTGTCAGCGCAACGATCCTTGTACAAAGCCGTGAAAATAGCGATTAATTATTATTATTATTATTATTATTATTATTATTATTATTATTATTAAAAGCAGCAAAGTCTCAACGTCAATAACTAGTATTATATAAGAAGTGAACCAGACGTACGGATATAAAAAATTCTTTTTTTGTTAAATAGTCAATAAAAAATAATCTATTGAATTATAATTATTTTCTGTTTTGTTTACTTTATGATTTCCTTTATTTGATCATCCTTATTTCAGTAACATAAGTTAATTTTATTATTTTTTTAAATATAAAACGTTGAAATACGTCTAAAACGTACTAACGACAGATCAAATTTATCACTGACGACACAACAAAATAACCAACCTAATAAACCTCCTCTCCCCTTTTAAAGTAAACCCAAAATTTCTCGTTGTAGCTCGTAAAATATTGAAATAATTCTTCTGAAAACCTCGTCCACTTCCCCTCCCCTTTTGAAACCTGCAACTTTTCCTCAAACCTTACTGCTCCAAGAAACAACCCGTGGATCCTCCGAAGCGTCCCTTTAGTGGAAACAGAGCAACAACGGGCCGCATGAGCATCTAAAAGCAAAAACCGTCGGTCCTCTCACATAGTCTCGCGGACCAGTTTGTCTCCCGTGCGAAGAACGTCCTTCCCCCGGGTCATGCGGGGGCTACCGGCTGTCGCTGATTTATGCGCGTCCCATGCAAATAATACGACTTGCCAGGCAAAGTCGAGGTCAGGCCCCGGGGCCCTCTATTGTGCCTCCCCTTGCCTGCAACGACGCAACCTTACCTCACATTGTCCCCGGCAGAGCCCGAAAGGCCCCTACGACTAACTCGCACAATACGTCCGTGTCCGACGTTTCGCACTTCACCCCCTCGTCCTCAGACCTCTTCTCTCCTACTAAAAGAGGGTCCAGGCGCAAATTGCTCTCGTTTCGCTTGTATCTGGAGCTACGTTTCTCTCTCTTTCTCTCCTCCTACACGTTCTTGGCTTTCGAATCGACCCCGACGCGTTGCGCTTTTCTTTTCCTTCGTGATTTCAAACTAGAGCTTTTCACAAAAGACCAATGGTCACCCCCAAGATCTTCCAGATGCGCCGAACGCGCCTCTCAAAATTGCCGAACAAAATCTTACTAAAATTTCATGAAATTGAAAAGAAAACAAAACGGCGATGACTAACGGTACAGTTGATCAGGAAAAAAAAACCACCAGACGCATCTCTGACCTACATAAACCTTCTGGCATATTGTTGCAACACTCGGACCTTTATTTCCAATTTCCCTTGTACGCGCATACGTTGGTCTCTTAGCCCGTTCGCTTACCGATACATCCGAAATTACAGCTACACCCAGAGGCTGCCCCGCTGCTGATACGTACCGCGCAATGGAACCAAAGTACTGTTACGTCTCGTATTCTGCTGGCATTGTTGAGCCGAAACGCGGTTACGCATCCCTCTCCACCCTCGCCGAATAATTACGCGTTTCCGCTTCTTTCTACTCTCAAGGCAGGCGCATAGCCGCGAGGAAATCTCCCTCTTTCCGCTAGAAAATTCGAGTATGCTCACGAAGGGAGGGAAGAAAAAACACCGAAGGAGAGAAGAGGAGAGAGAGAGAGAGAGAGAGAGAGAGAAATAAGGAGATCGCAAGGGAAAATCCGCACAATGGCGTAACGCACGTGAGGTCGAGCGCGCGTGCTCTCCTTTTCCTCGCGCGCGCGTGCACCTCGCTCGTCCTACTCCTTTGTTATGCTTTCTATTTCCTGGACCTTCTCTTCTTTCTATTTTTTCACTTTCTCCCCGAGCCTTTTTCCAATCATTCGTCTCTTGTTACTACTGTCACTCTCCCTCCCTGCTTATTCCTTATTTTTGAAAATTTTCGTTTTAAATATCACTCTTTGATTGTTCATCCTAAATGTTGCTAAAACTCATACCCAATAAATTATTAAAATCATTTCCCTTGAACTTGATATTCCATATTCCAAACTTCTTTATTAAACTTCCCCTAAAAATCTGGAAAAAGTTTCACATTTTTTCCTCTCAGAAAAGGAAAACTCAATCTCTCTGCACATCCTTATTTTCCCTAAACACAAACCCATCTTCCTTACATCTATCGCTACTTACCAGACACACGCTCCATCGGTTCCGATCAAGATCTCTGGTTTTCCCGACTCTCCTTCTCTCTCTCTCTCTCTCTCTAATCCATCCGCGGGCGCATCTATGGGCTATTTAAAGGGGGAGATACTCGCGAAAGCCTACTAGAGCCCCTCCCCTTTCTCCAACAGCCTCGAAAGATGCAACTGTTTATCCTGCGGGCTGTATTGATCCTACGGCTCTGTGTGTTTTCCTTGCGCGTATTGTTTGTTCGCGTCGTTGAGGATCGAGTGCAGTTTTGTCGTTTGTACTTTTAGAGATGCTCTATTAAAAAATCTTTAAAGAAATTTATTGGTTAAGAGAGGAGAATGAGTATCCCTACGATTTTTCCGAGTTTGTTTGTACACGCGCCTGTACAAGAATACGTGCATTTTACGGATGTGCAAAGAGTCGTTGCGCCGAGATTTTGTTAGACGTTGTCGTTAGTTTGAGCTTTTTGTTAAAGATGTAGTTGTTTCTGTATTTTCTCACAGGTATTGAATATTTGCATATCGTACGCGTGTATTCGGGCGTTTAAGTAAAAAAAGTCACGGCCGAGCTCGGCAAAAGAGAGGTGGCAAAAAATAAAGACGACAGAGGTCAGCAGACTTTGAGATCACGCCCCGTCAAAAAAAGGCAAGCCCACTCCGACCAACCCGCTCATATTAATGTACATAAGCAAGCGCTAGAAAAGCATAGGAGGGGATGAAAAGAGAGAGAGAGAGAACGGAATTCCTATGAAGTAGAAAAAATAGCGTTTCTAGCTCTTGGCCCTTTGCTCTACTTCTAGTTGTATAAGGAAAACGAGAGAAAAGGACAAAGACGAAACCGTCGTGCTCGCATATACGTTCGAACTGACGAGCGGCAAAAAAAGAGAGCGTAACGAGAAGGGCGGCTTAAAGAAGATCGTAGCTCGTTTTATTATTAGTTTTTTTCCATCCTATTCGCGCGCGAATATGGTCCAACGAACTTTAAGGGAGCAAGTGTCAAGGTCGGGTTACATGTACGCTTCCTCTCGTGGCCTTGACTCGCACTCGCTCTTTTTTTGCGCGATCGCCCTTGATTCTTTTCCTGTCCCGGTAAAATTTGGAATTCAATCTTAAAAAGAGAATAATTTGAGATTCTTGTAAATCGTGTTATTTTCAAACTCTCTCTTTCTATCCCTTCACACTTTTAGCCTCATTTTTGATGATTGAATGAAAAAATTACAGTTGTAGGTGAGCTAAAACGGAGAGGTCGCGGTTTTCGTTGAACGTTGCTTCGGTCGCCGATTGAATTTATTAAGCGCTATAGAGAATAACAATGAAACAGAAAAGACAGAATTATAAAATAAACAATGGTACTAAATAATCGGTTTGAGTTCCTGCCACACTTTGTCACGTTTTTCAAGCAGATCGATATTTTTTCAACTCGACAAACTTGAACAATTTATATAGTTAAAAGACTATTTATAGTAATTGCCTATATTATTTTCGTGTGCTTATGATAATAATTATAATACATGTTCACTAATCGAATGAAGTATGACGATGAAATAATCCTGAGAATTTTTCCTACAATGAAACATATGGATCCTAAGCATAGAGTAAATGTAATGAGATTTCGTTCTTATAAGATATGCACTCTCGATATGTCCTTACGCCGTTGTATAGTTAATTTATTTGATATATTATGCATAATTGTTGTTCCGTAAGATTAACCGCGAGGATATTATGAAACGTAATATTCACATTTACATATAAATATTATATATAAATATAAATAAATACACGTATTTATTTAACGGCTGTAAAGAAAAATAATGGATAAACGACAAACAATGTAGAGGTATTATATAGAAAAATTCGTTTGTCGAAAAAATGCTCTTATTTTTCTTGTACATCTAACTGTGTAATATAAATACGTAATCGCCATGGCGATTACACCAATGTGCAAAATAAAGAAAAAAAAACAGCGACGAAGAAAAACTCGCGATATAAAGTATTTTCACGTTAGCGATAAAGATAAAATGAAAGAAGAAAAAAAGAAATAACTGCGTCACTCGAGGGTCATATTTTTGAAAAAACAGAGTGAACAAACTATTGTAACTGATCCGTATACTAAACCGTAGCTGTTTCTAGATTTAACATTTTGTACAGAGACTCAAAAAAAAAAGTCCTAAGAATAAAAGAAAAACTGCTAATCGGCACGCGAAAGGATAAGTCCGAGGAATCAAACGTTTTCTACGACCACGGGAAGTATCAAAATTCATTGTTCTTAAAACAATAAGATTTAGAAAACGGTCGGTACCTCGCGCGTGCCACGAGACACACGGTACAAATTCAGACCTTATATCATAAACTAACGTATGCCTACGTATATAATTATACAATTAAGAAAATAAAGTGACGATTATAGCACGGTTTCGTAAATGATCTAATAATAACAATAACAGTAATTACATAATAATGATAATAGTATAGAAATATTAATAGTAATAATAACGGTAATAATGATAACTTTAAAATAATTAGCAGGTGATAACTATCTCGCTACGTAACTCTGAATACCTCGCGCGTCGATATTAAACGACGCCGTCGAAAATCATGTTTCCTTCAAATGCACCACCTTTTTGTTCTTTTCAAAAGGTTAATATTATATTTATTGAGATAAACAGAGAATATAAAATTAAAACTCATGCAACACGTCCGTCACTCTATACAAATTTTTAGCATTCGAAAGTCACGTGGGATAAGAGCTGTATTTGTGACTTTATTAAAATTAAACTGATAATATGCTGTTAAATCGATGAAGATATTGCTTTTGCCTATTTACTATAAGAGATGATTTAGTTGCAATATTCGACCAATTGTTAAGAGTGCTGAGAATTGTTTGCTTATACAGGTATATGTCGAGGTGAAACGATTTTCCGGCGGCTTTACAAATGTATACTATTAAAATAACACTACCTCACCAGACACTTAAATATATCTCAACCACAAGACTGATTTTTGCATAGTATTCCTATAAATAAGAGATACATGGAAAAATGACAAAAAATGCACGATCATAAAATAGAATAAAAAATACAAATTTTTCATGAAAAAGTTTTTAATAATCGTTTTAAATGATCGTTGATTTAAAAAGTTCTTATTTTCTCAAACGTAATAGCGAATGTAGAATGAATAGACTTACTACTAATAAAAATATCTATCGTCATTTTTTTTGTCTTTCACAAGCGACTCGATAATAGAATTCAAATATAGATTTTTGTAACTATTCCAACAGATTTTTATAATGTATATCAAACAATCAAACTCGCATTTTGAATAAAAGAAAAAAGACGAAATAAATAATAACTACAGTGCGAAGATAATAAAACAAATATATCAGGAGTTTATCATAAACGTTGATATGTTATAACAATAAACATATAAAAAAAGAACCACGCGCTGCCATCGAATTTACTGTTGATATTCGACGTATGTGAGCGTAGAGAAGAAAAGATGAAAGAAAAATGAGCGTCTGTATATGTAAAAGCGTCGTGATTTCACGTTGATAATAAAAAGAAAAAAAAATAAAAAAAATATTGCACTCGAGCGCTCCTTGTACGGATGAAGACGTGTTGTATAATATTATAACGTCAAGTGATTTTCTTGCAATGTGTCTAGTGTTCTAATCAATGAACGAATGTTTTGTCCGTGAAGTATGGATGTGTGTATGTGTAAGTCAAACGACGGAGTCACGACTCGTTTTGTCGAACTATTTTTATTATTAAAAGTGACTGTTTAACCGTTTATATAAGCCTATTTTTTTGATAACCCCTCAGCCTATCCTTGACACGTGCAATTCTGTAATTACCTACACTTTCCAATCAACTTCAGCAACACAATGCAACGATTCGCAAGCTTTCAAGTCCTCAAGTGAACTTGCAAAAAATTATCGGACACGCGAAGTATACATTGCACGCGAGTTTCACCCCTACCTTATAACGAAGGGTTGGATTCTTTTTTCAAACCGAGTCTTTGTGAAACTAATAAAACTAGGGGAGTTTTTTTCTTAGTCATCGCGTTTTCGTTTACCCGTTTTCGTGGATCTTGGTACGTCCTGTTGTTAGAATTTTTGGTTGCGTCGATGGTCACGCATTTATAGATCGATTACGATGACTGTACGCTTTGACCTTATATAGCTCATCATATTTTGGGTTTTTGTTGGGCCACTTTGTGATGACGATCGAGTGTCTTTTCTCTTGAACGGTTCAAAAAGATTAATCATTGCCCTGTTTAATTTTTTTTTTTTCAAGAGTAAAACCCAGGAGAAAATGTGGATAAACAAGCATATGTTACAACCGAACCCTCTTATTCATAGATTTTTTTCTTTTTTAAATTCAACTACCAAGCACATAAACTTTCAATCCTGATAATAAATTTATTAAATTAAAATCAAAGTTTTCACAAATTATCTTAAGTACTCAGTAAACTAAAAAAAACACAACAATTAAAACAAAAACAGTCTAATAAGAAACAACCTCAGCAACAGAATAAAAAAGTAAAGATCCTCTCCTCTTAAATCCTCAGCGCGAATGCACGTTAGAGAACTCGTGTACACAGAGAAAAAGAGCAGGAGGAGGGAGGAGGAGGATTGCGCGCGTGGCACAGTGACACATTGTCTCGTAATACGTACACCACGCGAGTAAAAGAGGGAGAGAGGGAGGAGCTTCGACCGCACGCGTGGCAGATGCAACAGGATGCCGCGGGGCTTTCTTTCTCTCTCTTTTGCGGCAGCGAGTTTCCCGAAAAACCTCCGAAAGCGCGCGCGCCCCTATCGATCGGCCCATCTGCACGCGCCTCCTCAAATAAAGCACTGGGATTAAGGCTGTGCGCGAAATGCTGCGCGTAGACCTGTACTCATCTTTATTTCCACGACAAAGACTCTCGTGTGCTTGGGCAATCAGCCTGAGAAGACTGTACCATAGATATTCGAATGTATCGGACTATTTTTCTTTTTCTATTTTAAGCTTATTTAAAATTTCAGTAAGTGTCTCATTCCGATTAATAACGTTAAATCTTTACGTATTGAGTTTAATGCAATACTATTCATAAGCTAATGGAGGTACAAGCAATTTTGAACGAGAAGCTACGGACGACTGAAGCGGAGTACAAAAAAGCGCGGACCGCGCGTGCATGTCGGGAGGCACACGAGTGCCACGCGCGTACCATACACCTCCCCCTCGACCGTTCTTTACTTCCTTCGCATTCCTTGTTTCTTTTCTTTGCTTCCCTACCACCTTACAAACAAAAAAGGAAGGAGAGTCAAGAATAAAAAAAAAAACCGACCGGCTTTGTGGCACGCGCGCGAGGGAGAGAAATTAGGTGGTGAACTTACGCTCGGGTTCAATTATACCCGACTGCCGTGCTCTCTCGTTTGCGTGAAATGGGACTTGAATCTCCGAAGGTACAGCGTGACCGGGCGCAAAAAGTTTGTATAATTGACGAAAATTATCGGGGGCAACAGCAGCGTTTTTGCGCCTCGAATCCATTACGCTCCGCCGAAATATAACGAAAAACGCGGAAATAACACGTAGCCCTGCTGCACGTGGAATATAGAAAGCAAAAAGCGCTCGGGGCAATCCCTCCTCCCCCGCTTATATACATACACGCGCGCAGTCGCGCACTAGCTCGTTCGCTCCTATCGGCATGTCTGCCTTTACGGTCGCTCGTAAAACTACATCTCATAAAACTAGACCACATTAATAAAAAAGAAAAAGAGAAAAAATGAGCGAGGGATGTATGCTTGTCAAAGGGGAAAACGGCCAAGGGGGTACATGCGCGCAGAAGCAGAGGGAAATCTAATCTACCCCCAGGAACTCCCTCACCCTATCTCTCCTGCTTTTCTCAAGGCTTCCATCCCCTTCTTGCCGAAGCCCATCCTCCATCATGCATTATGCCGGAGATACTAGTCGGCCCTTTCGGAAAAGAAGAACCTGCCAAGCGCGAAGACCTTGGCGTCGAAAAAGCTCGCACTCCGTAACTTGGCCATAATGGAAAAGCGAGAGAACGCGAGGCTCCGGAGGGTTGCTTAGGAAGAAAGTTCCAAGTTGACGGTACAATGTCCACTACTATAATATCTACATACAAATCGCGTCGTTGTTTACTAAGCTTTTATTTTTAGTACTTTGCGTTACTTGTATCTGTATTAGCCTCATCCGCCCTCTGCTGCATTTGCTTTTCTGATATAATTGAAGCTTCCCTGAATCTCATCTGACGTCGAGTAGATTAACCTAACCAGTTCTGTACATAATGACTTTCAAAAATTATGCTCAACTTCGCGGTTACGACCTGTAACAAGGCTTTCGTACTGTCGTTCCCTTTTTACTCAGCAACTGACACGATAATGATTTGATCAAAGAGCTTGAAGATTTTGAATAATTGTAGCCGTTGTCGATCTCCTCTCAAAAACACCGAACGAAATTTTCAGTGGTTTTTATGCACAATAGCATACGCCAGAAACTATCCACACACGACAAACGGACATCAAAAAGGCCCTTTTTAACTGCAGACCTAATTTGCAACTCTATCCGATCACGCGATCCAGCAACAATATCGGCGCGTCTCGTTAACCCACTTACCCCCTTTGAAAGAGCAACCCAAAAACTACCCAAAAGCTGCCGAAAAAGAAACCACCAAGCCGCATATTCCTCGTGTGGAATAGTTAACAAGGCAGAGAACGTATACGCAACAGTGTTTTTTAGTGGCCTACAAGAGCAGACCTTCGAGAGACACACAGGGGTGGCTTTCACAACGAGAGTCGCGGTTTTTCGGGGTGCAACCCACCTCCGCTTCGCCGACAATAGAGGCGCACACTCTCGAGGTCGCGGACGTTGCTTTTTTTTTACCTTTTCAAGCGGCTACGCTATATGCTCGCATTCAAATGAGCTGCCAGTGATGCTCCCCAGCTTATTTTTTTCGCGGAAACGGCCAATTTTCGACATATGGCCGTCGCCGTTTCACGCGCAAGGCCGTCAAAAAAAAAGGAGCGCGCGACCCACCCTATATACGTACGTGCAACTCGTTACGTGCCTCGATACACACGATGCGCGCGCAGCTTTGACCCTTAACATACTCTCCTATACCAGAAACAAAGTTTTCTACCCAAGAGCTTAAAACGACGGTGCGATGTTGATTCATTAATCAAACTCTGCTATAACCGTAGAGATGCATTAGTCAAAAGGTGCGGAAAGTAAGTCAACCACACGGATCATTTCAGCCGCCTCGTAATTGTCGCCATCACCGGCGACGATAATAAAGTCGCTCACCTGCGGCCGGCCGCAAAGTCGAGTGCCTGCCGATGACGCAACGGCGCGTCAGGTCCCCGCGTCATCCGTGCCGAGCAAGTCAGAAAAAGAGAGAACAAGTCTTGCGGTGCGACCTAGTCCTTGGCATATATAGGCTGGAGGGGCACAAAAGCCAGAGGCTCGAAGCAGAAGCAGCATCTTCCCGTCGGGATCGGCTAATTACACGGCGCGAGCCCAAAATGTGGGCCTCAAAGCGCTTCCCCGAATCCGCTCCCAACTCCCTTCCAGACCCGGCGGGGGACCATATGGCGAGGAGTCCCGGACACTAGTTTTCGGCTACAGACTTTGGCGAACGAGTTGCGAACCCCGCTCTTATACTTATATATGACGCGACGATGCTATTTAAGTCGCAAGGTCGTCAGGAAATTGCGCAAGTGTGTAGGAATTAACACCGAGGGAGTAAAAATTGTGTGGAAAACGTCTATTCGTGTTACACACTCAGTCTTTCGTTTTTGTATCGTAGACAAATCGAATTTATGTTATAGCCAACAGTTCACCTACGCATTCTATATTAACGTAAATTCCATAACACACTAGTTTAACGAAAAATCTAAACCAACCTTTCATTCGCGTCGGATCTTTATTTATCTACATTGAAAAAAAATATTTAAATTACACTTTCAAATTTAGTCGGTAATGCAAACTATTAGTATACATACAGACAAATAGTAGAGAGCTAGGGAAAGAGAGTGTGCGAGAAAGTAAGAGGGATGAAATGCGCCCTTTTTCCCCGAACTCGCTGGCGCCTAAGGTCGGAACACAACAAAAGCCTAGACGAATCCCTAATGCCGTGGGCGAAATTATCGAGAGAGAGAGAGAGAGAGAGAGAGCAAAAGGGTCCGAATGGAGACGGTGTAGTGGGGCACACACGCGAGAGCGTCAAGGGCCACGCGAGCCGACAGGTGCACCGAATGAGGCAGATCCTTAGGCACGCGTCTCCGGGCGCCAGGCTTATCGCTCGTCTTTATCACCGACCGCTTCCTTCTTTCTCACTTCTATCGTCCTTTCCAGCTACGAGTTTGTGCAGCTGAGACCTCGTCCTGTGGCCTGCGGCTTTTACTTCTCGACGATGATTTTTGGTCTAAGGGGGACGCAACCCGCACTGCTGTTTCGTAGATTCTCGATTTAGCCTGCTACATTTGAGCAACGAATATTTTCTGCTATTCGCGTACAGTACAATACACGTGCAGTTTCGTTAAAACTCGAAAATTAGTAAACGCGATAAAAAGTGCAGAACAAGCGTATCCAACAACGACCGTGCCTCTTTCTCAGTTCACATTCTCAAATAGCTCCATTACCTACGCGCAAAAACATCCTTGCCCGAAATTTCAACATTTTCGAAAACAAGAGCGCACGTTGTTCCATTGTTCTTCGAGCCTCAGGCTGCTCGTCAATCCCTCAAAAAAACAGTTAAAAAAACGAGGCGTAAAAAAGGCAGATCCTCAGAGCGTTTGTCGTTGTTGCAGCAGATACTTTGTTATTACCGGTCACACCCGACGATAAGCAGGTGCTTTCTCTCCCCGCAGCTGGAAAATTCGCGGATAACGAGGCGCGAACTTGACGCCGGAAGCAAAGCAGGTGGACCTTCATCTTCTCTTTTTCTCGCGACTCCGAGAGAGAGAGAGAGAGAGAGAGCTATAAATGCACTCGCCCGAAATACAGCTAATGAGCCTCTCCAACCGTACACGAAACCGTCTCCGCTACTGGGCGTGTTTTGATAATCGCGTAGTTTCCGCCTCCACCACCTCCGCGACATCTGCAATAACAGTGCACTTGTCCAAGTTGCGGATGCTTTCGCGGCTCGTTGCGGATCTGCGTGTCGAGAACTTGAAGGCCCTGGCAACGCGTCAAGAGTCGTGCCTATCGACCACTCGTATAGCTTGTAAAAAGCGTACTTGTGAAGCTCCGTAAGAGAATTATTTGAACAATGCAAATGTAAACAATAATCTCAATTTTTTATTGTACATTGACCTACGACGATTTATTGGTTTCGAGTCCCAGGACTCCTTAAACAGCATCCGGTTTTGAGTTTTTGCTTCGGAGTATAGAGTATTGCGGACTCACAGGGGCCCGAAAAATCATCGGCTTCTCGACCAAATATGCGCGCCATAAGTCCCAAAATCTTGTCTCTGGTAAAAATATTAAAAATTTAGCAATTATTTCGTAGTGACTAAACGAGCTGTTACAACCCTATACTTTTCAACTGCTTTTTATCTACTCCGGGCGTGCTCGCATGCAACCCTCCCCTAATTAATGGAGTCGCAGGCGAGAACAATTTTTCACGGCTCGAGAATCATTTGAAATTCCAGCCAATCCCGCGCGGTGTATGCAATACGAAGACACTGCCATCGGCAGCTCTGAATACTTAATGAATTAATTTAGCCAGAGGGGTTGGCGCAGTAACGATCGCACGTATAGTCCGGGGCGGGACGCAGAAAAGACGAATGCGTTCTGCAATGAAAATTCCGTGCGGAGTTTTACGAGAGAAGCCGGCAATATGGGGGAGAGTGTGTCACGTGTTTACGCTAACGTGCGCGGTCGTAAAGAGAAGCGGGTGGCTCCGGAGGAGCGCACATGTGGAACTTACGCGCGTGCCTCAGAGTATAAGGAAGACGGGAGGGTGGTGGTGGTGCTTCTTGCTCCACTTTCTACTCGGCTCTCCTGTCTTCGTTGCCTAATAGATTGTTGTCGTTTCTACGCTCGGCTCGTCGATCACGGGCTTTTTAGTATTGGTTTGTTCTAGGGATGGATTTTATACGATACGTTTTCCGCCTCTGTTTTTGATCCTTTATTCATGTTTGTTTGAGGTTTTGCCGTGGGTAAACTTTTATAAGAATTCAATTTTCTTCATTCTATTTTTAAAAAGTCGGAAATCGATGGAAATTAATTGACAAAGTTATTTTTTTTTAACTCTACGAAATGGAAAATTATCCTTTGCGTAAATATTTTCTATAAAAATTCCGATTGTTTTCACGTCGAATGGATTTTCAAGACACCGATGCCTATGAGTATACTAAAAATAGACTTTTTACACGAAAAATCCCTTTTTGTTTACACACAAGAGATAAATATATTAACATGCATTAGTTGCTTCAAATGCACAACAGACAATAGCTACTTAATTCTCAATTCTTCAAATCAACATTTATCTCGAAATAAAAAAATAATAAAAAATAAAAAATTCAATCCAAGTCATCCAACTACCTAACGCTACTTACTCTCAAAAAATTAAATCCCACAAGCTTAATATATGCCATAAGCATGCGCGCGCGCATCCCGCTGCAGAGAGCTCTTGGCAAGCGAGCAAGCGCGTCTGTGTGTGTCAGAGTGAGAGAGAGAGAGAGAGAGAGAGAGAGAGGAGAAAAAAAGAGTTAATATTGATCCGTTTTTTTATTTGCCCCGTCGCTCCCTCCCCTTCCCTACGCTATTCCCCTCCCCTCGCTCCCGGCTCGCCTCGCAGGTTTTTCACCCTCGCTATTTTTTTCTTTCCCCCAGCGTTGCTTCATGCGCCTGGCCAAAGCAGTCTCTCTTTCTCTCTCTTGAGCGCGCGCGCGCGCAGTGCCGCCAAGGAATTAGTGTTTCTATAGCAACTCTCGCTTCTGCTGCCGCTGCTGCTACTCGGGCCAGGCACGCGGTCCTTCTACCCCCTTTTTCTTAGCCGCTACCGACTGCGTCTCGGAAAGAGCGCCACCTCCCCCTTCGTCTTCGTGTACATCCCTTTCTTCCACCCTGGACTCTTTTTCCTCTCGTGCCAATGCCTCGGCCTAAGCCCGAACTTGGAACTGCCCGGATGTCGCTTGCAGATGCGCTAAAGCTTCATTACAGAACTGACGTTTACACGTAGATAATTACCAATAACTAGATGCCCGATTACTTTAATTTTTCAATAAGCAAAATTCCAGACATTCAACTTCTTTTTAATTTGAAATATCTTTCAGAGAACGCAGAACTTCTTGTTTACGATCGTTTCGTCAAAAGCCAAATATAAGAATCATCGTACTACTTCAATTTAGCTCGGCATCTTTATCAATCTCGCACGCAACCGTGCGTATACGTAAAAGTCGAAATCCCGTACAGAACGTGAATAGCCGCTTAACCTTTCGTCAATAGCATCTCGTCTGAATCATTTTCTTTCTTTCTTTTTCTCCGAGAAAGAGAGAGAGAGAGAGAGAGAGAGAGAGAGAGAGAGAGACAAAAAAAAGGCAGCAGAAATCGAGGGGATTTCAAATATAAGGGAGGGCTCGGGGGTAGGGGCAAGAAAGAAACTGAAATTGGAAAGTCCCGGGTGGCTGGCTGAAAAGAAATCCGGGAATGCAAAGAAGGGTTGCGCGGGCAGACCGGAAGCTGCCAGCCGACGACGACCCTGCTCTCTCTCCCTCTCTCTCTCTCCTCTTAGAGGCGGCAGCCTATACGTCTTGGGAGAAAAAGCTCCGAAACTCATCCGATCCTTATACCCTTTGCCTCCCTAAAGCCCCTCGGGCCGGCGTCGTATGAAATTACAAAGTCAGAGAACGAGAGAGAGAGAGAGAGAGAGAGAGAGAGAGAGAGAGAGAGAGAGAGAGAGAGAGAGGAAGAAATTCGCCTAAGAAAACAAGCTTCTTGACTGCGCGAGGAGAGAAGAAAAAAATCGATAGCCATCCCGGCTGCGTTGGTCTTTTCTATACACGACGAGTTATGTGTATAAACCGCCTCCGGAAAATATTTTCACGGCCTCTTGGACATTTGTTGTCGGTCAGTGGCCGCGTTTTTGTTGTGACGGGACACTGGGCATCGTACGCGCCTCCGGCATTCAGATTACGCCCCCGCGCATTTCTCTCTTTCTCTCTCCCACGTGTCTCAGATGGGTTCTACCACACTTGTGGCCATTTGAATACCCCTAAAAACGTTTAGTATTCACGAGTGTCCATGTCGTTTCCAGGTTTGCGACCTAACAATATTTATCCTTGACCGCAGGAACAAGTGGCAAGTTTGTTTAGACCTAGGATCGGGTGGTCGCCTTTCCACTAGTTAAAACCCAAAAATTAGCGTTAAATTTCAAAGGCCGAACAATTGTATTATTATTGTCAACTATATATTCTACCATCCAGCTTCGCAATGAAATAAAAAGCTGGTATCGAGAAACCCTTTCTATCACATAAAGGCGCATGGAAAAAAGGTTCGGTCCTCCGTCTAGAGCTCACCCCTTGCGCGTCCGGCACACTTCTATACCTCATACCACACTGTCGGACTTCCGAACGAGAAAGAAAAAAAAAAGAGAAGCCAGCAGCAGTAGCAAGGACTCTTAGAGCCCCAAAGCAAACAAACACACGATTTCCATGGTTACGGGAGTCGGAGGGGCCGGAGAGAGTCTTAATTTCCCCGAGCGCGTGCATATAACCAGCAAGGTCGCGCGTATTCGAGAGAGAGAGAGAGAGAGAGAGAGAGAGAGAGAGAGGGTGTGACGTCCATGATTGGCCGGATAGAGGCGTCCGATCGACTTGTTAAACATTAATACCTGCCGAGGGTGCGAGTTGTTTGGCTATATGGCTAATGCACCGTCCATTCCCCTCCTCTGGTGAGTATCAAGGTGTAAGGTGTTGTCTTATGAATAATAAAGCCCACACTCACTGTTGTTTACTAAAGCTAGGGAATTGTTTATTAAGCATGAGTGGATCTTAGCCTCTGTTTACTCAAGCGACTGCAAATCTACCGAGAAGACTAATAAATAATGTTGGGTTTTCAATAAAACAATCTATTGATTATGGAAAACTTCGCGTGTGTACGCGTGTAAAAAAACATGTTGAGCTCTCTGTACCTGTATTTTCTCTATATCCCAAGAAAAAACAATATTTAAAAACAAATCAACTGTTAATTGTTTATTAAGAAGACAGCTAGAATGAGTCCGCAGTTTCTCGCTCTTTCACGTGGACACGCGTCACGACATACATTTTTTTCTCCTTCGTCGTCAGAGGACTCGTGATTTATACACAACGCCGGAAGAAAAAGGAAAAAAAATACGAGAGGGATAGCGAAGGGGATGCTGCATCTACTACGGACTCTCTCTCGTATATCGATCTGAATACCCTGAAAAACCACGCGCCGACGCGTCTTCGTAACTCAGCATCCCCTACTCTCCCCATCTCGCCGATATGAATTTCATTCGACGTATCCCAATGCGTGTACCATCACGGCCTACTTTTACTCCCCCGAGCGCTCCTGTAACATACATTTCCTCCACGCGTAGGACACACATCATTTCATCCCGTATATCTATGAAGTCTCGCGGGTATTTCAAGAAAAGCCAAGGTGTACGCTCGTGTATGCTCGTCATATTAGAATATCGTTGGAGAATGACGAATACGCTTCCGATACAGCTCCCCGGGCATAAATCACAACTGCTTTGCGCGAGTCTATGACCAGAGAGCATCGGGGGTAGTCCGAGCGAAAAAAAAATCAATGATATCGATTACATAAAGAACGAACCGCGTTCACGCAAAAGGCTTGTGTGTACGTACGTACGCGCACAGACACGCTTGTACGCGCGAGGGAACATTCAAGTTCAAGGCCGCGTCTCTTACTACGCCTTTGTATATGGGCGATTATCACGAAAAAGTACTTTTTTCTAGCTACTCATGTCTAGCCTTCTTTCGGGTTCAAAATAATTGTAAATTATAATTTAAATA